>JARHVA010011452.1:0-55842 GCA_037957365.1 Torreya grandis | reverse complement strand
TTTATCTCTTCAAAAACAAATATAAACCATGCACTCTCTCACATATTAAAAATGGAATCTCAAGCCTTTATTTATAGCTTTTCAAATGACCTTTGGCATTCACCCTTTATGACCCTTCAATCCTCATGGAAAATGGTGCCAAACTTGCATGACCCTTCATATCCTTGCATTTGAAAATTCATATGGTGACCCTTCATAAGCAAAATCATCCTTTCCTATTTTGTCTTTATCTTGGTGACTTTTTGTATTCCTCAAAGTGTCCCTTCATGGAAAAATATGCCATACCTCTTTTGTCTTCACATGGTGACTCTTGGAATTCCTCAAGGTGACTCTTCATGAGAAAATGTGTCCTATTACTCTTTTATCTTTTACCCTGTGACTCTTTAACTTCTCCATGGGGCCTCTTTTGACTTATATGCAACCAAAAATATATTCATTAATATTAAATAAATATTAGCACACATTAGCCAATATATGAATATTAAAAACACTATTAAATGCAATGGGGCCTTTATCACTAATAATGCTAGACCTTTGACATCAATGTTAATATTTCCAACAATCTCCCCCTTTATCATTGATGGTAACCTCAAACTAAAACTACCACATCCTGAAACCTACACATACTAGCATTTGAAAAACATATAGTAACTCCCCCTTATTATAGCAACATGTACCTATTCCCTATACTTATTTCTGCACATGTACCCATACCTATTATTCTCCCCTTTTGACATCAATGGAAAAGGCCCTACATGGAACTAACACTTAGCTCCCCCTCAACTGATGATAAACCTCAATGGCAAGAAGTAAAATAAATTACTCCCAACTTCTCTTGCATATACTCAAATGTGTCTTTTGGTAGTGCCTTTGTGAAAATATCTACAATCTACTCTGTAGTACTAATATACTCCATCTTAACCTATTGATATGTAACCTGCTCTCTCAAGAAGTGATATCTAATGGGAATATGTTTTGTTCATTAATGCATTATTGGATTCTTCAAAATATTAATAACACTTGTGTTGTCACAAAAAATAGAAATAGGTTCATCATATTTTACCTTGATATCTTCTAAAGTTTGCATCATCTAAAGCACTTGAGTATAACACAATACCACTGAAATATATATTACTTCAATTGAAGAAAGTGATACTAAATTCTACTTCTTACTTATCCATGATAATAATCTATCACCAAGGAAGAAAGCTCCTCGACTTGTACTCTTTATGTCATCCAAGTACCCTACCCAATTTAAATTTGTGTAAGCAACCAAAGTGAAATATTTACCTATGGGATACCATAATCTATAATCTAATGTCCCCTTGATATATCTAAATATTCTCTTCACTAACTGAACATGAATATCTTTTAGAGATGATTAATATATTGCAACCATACCTAATACATGCATGATGTCTAACCTCGATGCTATCAAATATAAAAGACTAACAATCATACATCTATATAAATATTGATCTATAAGAGGTGAATCTTCATCCTTTCTCACCTTATTTCCCATACACATTGGTGTGCCAACTGGTGCACAATCCTCAAAACAAAATTTCTTCAACATTTTCTTCACATATTTACTTTGAGATATGAAAATTCCTTTATCTAACTAAAATATTTGCAATCCTAAGAAAAATGGCAATTATCTAAGCATAAACATCTCAAATTATTTTTACATATTATTAGCAAAAAAATGTCATATTTTCAATATTTCTTCCAAAAATGATATCATCAACATATACCACAACAATAAATTGATTCTCACCTTTTGTTTTGATGTAGATATTACTATCATCAAATCCTCTCTTAAAACCTTGATCTTGCAAGTACTTATCAAGTCTTACATACAAAGTTCTAAGAGCTTGTTTCAATCCATACAATGCTTTCTTCAATTTGCATACATGGCTACTAATATTTGAGAGAATAAATCCCTCAGGATACTCAATGTAAACCTCTTCTTCTAGATTCCCATTCAAGAAGGTAGATTTGACATTCATTTGAAACACTTTGAAAAATTTAAAACACTGCATATGCAAGAAACATTTTAATAGCCTCTAATCTTGCCACTAGTGCAAAAGTTTCTTCAAAATCTATTCCCTCAATTTGAGCATATTTTTTACATTGTAATCTTGCTTTATTTCTAGTCACTTCTCCATTTTCATTCAATTTATTTATATAAACCCATTTTGTTCCTATCACATTGTGATCTTTTGGTCTAGGCATTAATTTCCAAGTATCATTCTTTTCTATTTGATTTAATTCTTCATTCATATCCTCAACCTAATGCTTATCATGTCTAGCTTCTAAAAAATTTTTAGGCTAAATTTTGGATAACAAAGAGAAATTAACTTGCTTAGATTCACTTACCATCATTATTCTGGTGTGAATTCCTTCATTTATGTCCCTAATGATGTCACTTTCATTATGATTTCTCTAAACATATTTGGATGGAATTTTGGTGTCCTTTTTCTCTTTCTTCTTATCTTCATACGATTCTTCAAAATCTTCCTCTTCAATGATTTTAGGAATGTCTATTGGATCATTAATGCTTTGTGTTTCATCTTCTTTTAACTTGACACTTGCACTTTCAACAATTTTCTTGGTTCTTTTGTTATAACATTTATAAGATTTATTTTTTCAAGAATAACCAAGAAATATACCTTTATTTTCTTTGGATTCAAAATTACCAAATTTTTCATTGGTTCTCTTTACGAAGCATCTGCTACCGAAAACTCTAAAATAATCAGCTATTGTTGGTTTTTCTTTCCATAGCTCATAAGGAGTCTTGTCACTATTGACTCTCAATAATGCTCTATTTTTTATATGCACTACTGTAGCAACTACCTCTCTCTAATAGTTATCTACTATCTTGGATTAATTTAGCATTATCCTCACCATATCCTAAACTATTCTATTTTTCCATTCAACTACTCCATTTTGTTATGGAGTTTTGGCTACTGAATAATGCCTCTTTATTCCATGGTCTTCACAAAACTCAATAAATTTATCTAACATGAATTATCCTCCTCAATTTTATCTTAGACACTTAATCTTCAAACTGGTTTCATTCTCAACTAATGCTTTGAATGATTTGAAATGTTTGAAAGCTTCTAATTTTTTCTTTAAAAACATTACCCAAGTCATATGTGAAAAATCATCAATAAGCAACATGAAATATTTCTCACCTTGAGTACTTTGAATTCTCATAGGTCCACACGGATCATTGTGAACAAGCTTTAACATCTGAGTGGTTGAGTACTCTTTTGTTTTGAACCACCTTCTAGCCTGCTTCCCATGCTAACAAGGTTCACAAAGCGTGTCAGATGGCTTTGTAATATTTGGAAGATTTATGACTACTTGATTCTTGTTGATGTTGAAAATATTGTCAAAATTTATGTTCCCCATTCTCTTGTGCCATAGCCAAATTTATTCAATCTGACTCAAACATCTTTGACTTTTGATGTCTGATAGCATATATAAATTATTGCCTATTCTCTGAGCATCTACAACCAACACATCTAAATTTTTTCTTCTAATTTCACAACTTTCTACATAAAACTTTAGTGTGTGCCCTTGATTACACATTTTACTTACATTCAAAATATTATGCTTAAGAACTTCTACATACAAATTTTTTTTAGTTTTAGTTCTACCATTATCCAAAATTAGTGTACCTTTTCTAGCAATTGTAGCAGTAGTATTATCTCTGAATTTCACTATGCCACCATTGATCTTATTCAAGGTTATGAACTTTCTCTCATCTCCTGTCATGTGCCTCAAACATCCACTATCAATGAACCATGGATTTTCTTCATTTCTTGCATGCAAATTTGTCTGTACCAACATAGATTTTTTAGGTTGTTTCTTTTGCCATGAACCTATCTAAACTTTTTTTTTGGTGAATAGAGCCTTGAAACTTTGGTCCTTCTTGATTGACTCAAACATGCTTCTATAGTATTGAGATATGTGTCTAAATTTGTTTCACTTGTAACATATTATAGCCTCTTCATTAAAGTATGAAAGAGGAGCAAAAGAGTTGTGTCTTTTGCTTGACTCTGTATGAATTTCCTTCTCCTAATTTTCTTAGCCCTTTTTCAACATTTTATTTTCTTATGACCATATCCATTACAATAAAAATAGTAACCATAAAAATAAGACCTATTTGTGTATCTCTAACTTGATTGCCTTTTGTATCTCTATTCCTTCTAGCCTTCTTTGTTTGAGATGTCCTCTATATTCTTAACTTATTCCCTTTTTATTTATTCTTTTGTAAGAGCTTCAGCATAACTCTTTCCTTTTTCTTTGTCTGTGAAAGTAGTGACCTCCTCTTTATCTTTTTAAAATCCAATACCTATCTTATCTGACATTGATCTTTGATTTTCTAATATCTTATGCAACATATTAGTGTTATTCTCAAATTTTGAATCATTAGCTGCTCTATCATTGATATTTTCTCAAGATCTGCTTAAGACCATATTATGCTTAAGACCTTCTACATACAATTTTTTTTTCTCAAGATCTGCTTTTAAAGAAGCAATTTTAATAACATGTATTTCACATTTTTTACTTACTATTTTCAACATGTCATTAGATATTATTCATTCTTCTTGGCTTATTCAAAGTGTTCTTGTAGATCTTCAATTATTTCCTTTGACTCCTTTTCATTTTTCTTGATCTGGAGCTTCAATCTTTGATTCTTCTTTTCAAGAGATTTTAACTCTTATAAGGCACAAATGAGTTCTTCTAGATTCACTTTAGCTTCATCCTATTATTCTTTTTGATCATATATACTTTTACTTATGGAGGCATCTTCATGTATGGCCATGAATAGAATCTCTTCTTTTGAATCACTGACTCTACTATCTTCAACTAAGCTAAGATCTTTAGAATACAAACTCTTCTTCTTGAATCCCTTCTTAAACTTACCTTTGAAATTCTTCTTCTATGTAGACTTTCCTTCTTCATTGTCATCATTACCCTTATTTGGGAATTTAGATGCAAAATTTCCAATCTTTCCATAATTAAAACATTTAAAAGGTAAGTTTCCTTGATATTTACCTATGCCCTTTTTTGTCTTGCAAGTGATTACAGCTCCATTGTCATCTTCATCGTCGCTAGAATTATCACTTGATTTTTGAATCTTTGCCTTCTCTTTCTTTGATGTTTTGAAAGAAACTTCTCTCTTTGATGGTTTATCTTGGTCAATCCATATCTCATATGCCATAAGAATACTGTGAAGCTCATCCATGTTTAGCTTGGATAAATTCTTCATCTCTTCAATTGCCAAAACTTTTGAATCATATCTCAATGGTAGAGATCTCAAAAATTTTTGAACCACAGTTGATTATTCTAAATTTTCTCCAAGACCTTGAATTTTATTAACTATTTAATCAACCCACAAAATATAATTTATTATATTTTCTTCTTATTATTCCATCTTCAAACTCTCAAACTATCTTCTGAAATTATAAAGCTTAGCTTACTGAACTTTTCCATCACCTTTGTAAATATTCTCAAGTTTTTTCCAAGTTTCATGAGAAAATTTACATTGCATAACTTTAAGAAATTTTTATTCACATAAGCCACATAAAATAGCATTTAAAGCTTTATCATTATTTTTACTTGTCTTTTTTCTACCAGAGTAGTTACAAGTGTCTGTGGCTCTTCATATTCCTCCACCAATGCTTGCCATATGTCGAATCTAAGGGCCATTAAATAAGTCTTCATCCTTATGCTCCATAAAACATAATTCATCCCATCAAACAAAGGGACCATATTTTTATAAAATAATTCATGTGATCCAGCCATCATGCTTTCTTGATCTACCTTCAAGTTGTAAAACTTTTTCAAAAGGAACCTACTCTGATACCAATTGTTAAGCATGAAATATACTGAGAGGGGGGTATATCAGTATATTATATATCTTTTTAATTAATCTAATTTATTTTATTTAACCACTTAATCACACATTTAATATATGAAATAAAACTAAAACAATAATTTGCACCACACAAGAGAGAGAGACACTAGATTTTTACGTGGAAATCCAAAGTGGGAAAAACCACAGAGAACAATCTCAAGTATATGAATGAGCACCAAATCAAAATACAAAGTTTGAAAGCACCAACTTATAGGAGCACCAACCCATTTTCTAAACACCAACATAGTAATTATTTATGAGTACCAACCCATAGGAGCACCAACCCCTCTTGTGTATAAAACACAACTATCTCTCAATGTTGCTTACTCAACAAATGATAAAACTCTACAATATCTCCTACTTTTCTTTCTTCAAATAAATACAAACCATGAAAACTCTTTCATATTACAAATGGCTTCTCAATCCTTTATTTATATTTTTCCTAATGACCTTTGGCATCCACCCTTTGTGACCCTTCAATCCTCATGGAAAATGGCACCAAATTTGCATGACCCTTTGTATCCTTGCATTTGAAAAGTCATATGGTGACCATTCATAATCAAAAGCATCCTTTCCTCTTTTGTCTTTATCTTGGTGACTTTTAATATTCCTCAAAGTGTCTTTTCATGGGAAAATATGCCATACCTCTTTTGTCTTCACATGGTGACTCTTGGAATTCCTCAAGGTGACTCTTCATGAGAAAATGCATCCCATTCCTCTGTTATATTTTACCCCATGACTCTTTGACTTCTCCATGGGCCCTCTTTTGACTTATATGCAACCAAAAATATATTCATCAATATTAACACACATTAGTGAAGATATTAATATTAAAAACACCATTAAATGCAATGGGGCCTTTATCACCAATAATGCTAGACCTTTGACGTCAATGAAAATATTTCCAACATATCCATCATCATAATTAGGAGTGTAAAGGTCAATAGTACATGCATTAATTATTTTATTGGTTGAAGAGGTATGTTGAATCGAATTCTTAGTTTTTGTTAAGGTAACTAGAAGTTCATTACATGGTTTTTGATCAAAGTGATGTCATATAAAAGGAGGTAATTGAGTAATTATGTTAGGAGAGAGATAAGATTTTTTAATTTTTAAAATGATCTCATCTAGTTCATCATCATCAAAATCTAAAATATTGGGTGGTATATTCCTATTAGTTTAGGATGACAATTATAACCTCTAGTAGATTCAATGAGATAATCAAATCCTTGAATTTCATGAAAGGGGATGCTAGGTAGAGGTTCAAGGGTATGCATTTTTAAAACACATCATTCTTGGAATTATTTAAAATTTTAGGGATTCATTTCTCCTTGAATCTTATATATAACACCATTATAGGTAAATTTAACACATTGGCATGTTGATGAGGTGATTTTTCTCATGTGATGTGTCTAAGGTCAACCAAGCAAGATATTTCAAGAGAGTGTAAAGTTAAATTTCATGAATTTCACACATACCATGACTAGGGAACTATGATAGGAAGGCAAACACAACTTAAAGGAGGTATTTTTATTTGATCATATCCTTGGCATGCACTTTACATGGATTTAAGAATGAATATAGAGTATCCATTTATTTTAAGGGAAATAACACAAGTGCCTAAACCTTCATCAATTAAAACATGTTTAACTTGGATGTCTCTCATTTATATATGAATGAATAATGGGGGGGAATATACATGAAGTAATATCTCATAAAGAATCATGAAAGAGATAGGAAATTTGAGTGAAAGAGAAGTGTCCACTATTTCATCAACATGGATAGACATTTATTCACACTATTTAAAGATGTTATCATTAAATCCTACCAATGTAACTTATTTCCCCATGGGTGGGGATGCTCATTTCAAATAATAATTGCAATAGTCTACTACAATGATAAGGATAAGTTTTCATCAGTTCCAAGAAAGGAATTTAAAATGGGAGGCATGAAACTTCAGCTATGGGGTCCCATTCATCATAAGCTATTAAAATGTTGTTGGATAAAGCTACATAATGTTTCATTTAATCCTTTGAGGTTGGTTTGGAATTAAATTTAATTTTATTTTGATAAGGCATGTTTGTTTTAGGTTTGGGTAAGATGGGTTGATTGGTTTTATGTGATTGTGTTATCTTAGATGATGTGGTTGTATCTTTGGTGGTTTCCTATGTTTAAGTGGAATAAATACCAATTAAAATTTGTGGCATATCCACTTGAGATATATTAGTTATAGTAGGAGTAGAAATTATATTGATTATATGAGAGGTATTGTTGATTTTCATGTTTAGAGTTGATACTTATGTATATTTTGGTTTTTCATGCCCTAATTTTGTGAGATGAGATGGGTAAGAGTCTTGACCAGTGTGAAACTTTGGAAAATTATTATGGTTATAATATGGATAATGATCAATATAAGAAACCACTCTCCTCATATTATTCATGTTGAAAAAATTTAATGGTTGATGTTAGGATCCAAAGAAATTTTGATGTTGATGGTAGTAGGAAGTTGATTAGTGTTAGCTTGATGGTTAGGAACAAGATCCTTGTAAATGGCTAAGTGAGCATTAGAACGATTCAAGGCTTCATTTTTAGTTTTATTTGTATGAGCCTTAACTATTATATAATAAGATTATTTATGTCTACATATGAGTGATTCATGATCAAAGTTAGGTCATGAAAGATAATCCATAGTAAAGTTTCATAATTGGTGACAAGTCTCATGATAATGGCCCCAAATTTCATGAAACCAAAAAAATATGTGGTGATCATACCAATGTTTTATAGGGAATGTAGGATAAAGATATCATGGGGAAAGTAATATAAGAATCTTTTAAATTTATTCTAAGTAAAGTGGTTTGTGTGCATCCACATTATGCACTTGACAAAATGTGGAACTATGATGAGAATTTTTGTTATTTGGCATTAGAGGATTATGATTTATGGGGTTGTTTAGAGTAATGTATTCAATAGTGTGTATGGATTCATAATTATTTGTAACTCCATTATTAGTTTCATGTTTATTTTTATCTTTTATAAATGTTTGAGTCCCCGTATCAAGGTGTGAAGGTTCAAATTGTCATATAAAGAAATCTTGATGTTTAAATTAGTCAAGAGCTTCTTCTAATAATTTTGGAGAAAGAGTCCTCACATGATATTGTAATATAGGATTGAAGAGCATTAGTGAATAAGTGGAATAGGTTTTCATCCAACATATTATGTTTGGATTTGTTAGAGAAGGCTTTCCATAATTTGATGAAAACATGTGCCATTTTGAATGCCAATTATTTACATTTGATAAAATGAGCTAAGTTAATTTTAGGAAGATCACTAGTTTGAAATTATTAAACCTATGCATTGACTAAGTATTCAAAGATAGTGATGGAATGGGTTTTAAGATAGTTATACCAATTTAAGTCATCACTTGAAAAGGTTTTAGCTAAGATTTTGGTGGCATCAAAGGTATTAAATTTAAGCCAATCTTTATATAAATTTCCAAAGGTTTTCAAATGCAAATCTGGACTCATGTATCCATTATAAGTGATAGTGAGAACTATGCCACCTATGTCAATGTTTGTAATTTGAGGAATAAGAGGTTCATTTTGTAAGTGTTTAATAATTTTGTTGATAAGTGGGGGTTTTGGTATAAGGTTACCATGTGCATCTCTAGGGGGTAGGGGCATTAGGATTTTTTGATCCCCATTGAGTAGTTGAGGTTGGTGTTTTACATTTGCATCATTTGGTTGGTACTATTAGTTTGAAAGGTATCCATTTTATTGAGAGTTTATAATAGTAATTGATTATTTTGAATTGAGTTGTTACTATTAGAAATAACATTGGATTCATTAGTATTAGGTGAGGTATTAAGGGTTTGAGATGCACTAGTAGTTTGACATGTACTAGTGGCATGATAATAATTAGATTTATTAGTAGTTATATGGAATTGGGTATTAATGTAGATGCTTTGAGTAGAACTATTAAAGTTGTACCTTCCATGTTTTCATAAATACTTGGCATGGAGGATAAGGCATTAAGGATGATGTCATATTATTAGAGAGAGGTGTGAGGGAGTGTAACGTTATGGTATAAGTCATAAAATGACTTGCCTCAAATCCTATAGAAAAACTAGGTGAAGAGGATTGGGGTTCTCCAATATAAGGTCCCATCATGAGGTTATAGATGAATATAGGATCCTTACCTATATGTTTAAGATTTTCATTGATGAATATGATCATTTTAGCTATGTAATCAAGATCACTTTCATATTATACATGTCTCATGAATAAAGGGTTAAGGGTGGTTACATAGGGAGGAGTTCCATAATCAGTAGTTCTAGTGGTAACATGGATATTACTAAGATCTAAGTTAATTACCATAAAATGTGTCTTAGGAAGTGTATTAGGATTAGTGAAATCATCATGCTAGTTTTTTTATCTATAGTGTTATCAAATAGATGTTACATGATGAAATGACTTAGTTTAACACTTATTAATGGAGTTGAAATATTTAAGAGGCTAAAAAATATAGAATAAGATGAAGAAGAACTGGTCAACAAAGTTGGATAGATATAAACTATGTTAAACTAGTTGATTGAGTTCTGTAGGAATGAAAACTAGAATAGTCTAAAATATATTCACTTGAGCTAGTCAATTATGTTCTGAAAGAAGGAAAATAGAACATTCTCAATAGATTGGGTTGATATGGTCAATTGATTTTTTTAAGAAGGAAAATATAATAGTCTAAAATATATTGGGTCAAGCTGGTCGATTAATGCGGGAAATTTTAAAAATGGTCTGAATCTAGATGATTTATTTATAATTAAAGAAAAATAAAACTAAAACACATAAGAAACTAGGTTTAATTGGTCTATCTATTTAAAATGCATGACAAACATCTTGCATCAAAACTGGCTAATACAAGTTTGAAATACAACATAGAATAACAAAAAACATGCAAGAAAAATGAATTGTAGAAGATAAGTAATTATTTGAAAAGAAAATAAAAAATCCATGCTAAAGGTTTTGATTAAAAGTGTAGTCTTATAAAGATGTTTGTTTATTGGATAGTGTCAGCCTAATATTTTAGAGTACTAGCTAAGGAGGAAGTACCATTCCCATATCCCACTAAACCCACTTTCAAGGGTAAGCTAGAAGTAGCTCCTCATTACTAACCACTAATCAATGCACCATGCAAAAAAATGGATGGTTGGATTCCTAAGGTTCAATAAAGAGGAAAATCATAGGTGTTTCTAAAATACCATGATGTAGGTATAAACTAAAGACTATGTTTAGCTTTGTACTATGGATATTAGTATTAGGGTAAGCCCTTCATGCCATGATATCTATAAATGATAGAAAAGGACCATAAAGATAGTATTGAGTAGCCATCCACAATAGTAGCTAAGTAGTTTTAAAACTATTGGTACATAATTTTTAGGGAAATCCAAACAAAGTGAAAAATAAGAGGAAAACCAAAATTTTGAAAGCTAATTTATGGTTCTTGTAAAGTAAATAAATAGGCATCCAAATGAAAAGTAAAGTGAGTTTAATTACTATCAATGTAGGTTAATTCCATTCATTTGAGATAGGAAGGAAAATAAATAAAATAAGGTCAACCTAATTAAGTAAGTTGTACAAATAGAACATAATAGAGTCAAATTGATTGACTCGGTCTATTAGAAGATAGACCAAATGTAGTTGAAGAAGTCAACTTAGTTTTTTAGGCAAAAAATAGATACATAACTAAGTCAATTCGGTTAACCTAGTTGACTATAAATATTTAGTTTTATAGAATTAAAAAACTAGTAAATACAGTACTAAATATTAAATTTTGAAAAAGAATGAGAAAATAGATTTACTTAAAATTTGATAAATAGAAATTATTGATCTGGTTAGTGTGAATCTAGAAGATAATACAGAGTCAACCAGGTTGATGTAATAGTTTTCCTAAAGATGTTGAGTTTTTATTTTAAACTATGTTATCTAAGTGGAAATTTGAACCTACAAACGTAGAATATATAATATTTATACAAAATTGAGCCAACTGACTTAGTATTAAAAAAATTGGTAAATGACTAAAAAATATAACTATGTTGATCTAATTGACCTACTTATAAAATTAAAAATGTAGAAAATAAGAGAGTGAAATAGATCAATTTAGTTAAATGTTGAAAAAGGAATAAAAACTATGTTGATTATATTGATCTAGTGCATGGTACTATAATTTTCATGTGTATATGGCTAAATAAGGTCAACAAGCTTATCTCAATTATAAAACCTATAAAAATATGACCTACTTATGTTGATCAGGTTAATGAATCTATAAATACATGCACATATATATGAACTAGGTCGACATGGTCGATTGATTATGAAAACCTATGCATAGATTGTTAAACTAGGTTGATGGGGTTAATCCAATTATCTCTAAGAAAAAAATAAAAATATGTAAGGGTTAGATCATGTCAGGTTCACTAAGATGTATGTAAGCAAAACTAGACATATATATAACTTATCTTACTCAATAATATTCAAGATCATAGAATGTAATCAACTAAAAATTCCACTTGGAACTAAGTTTATATCAAGTTCATGACCAATAATGGATCCTCTAAACCTACACTAAGGGATATCTTATCACATAGTGGTAAAGGAGAGGTTTCCAAGGCCTCAAGTCAAATACCATTTTGTGATAACCATAACTAGGTCTTACAATTATAATAATATTAAGTAATCTAATCTACTAAATAACATGTAATCTAATCTAGTACATGAATATGCAAGCTATTATAGTGTTCACCAAATCTTTGGAAAAAATGTGGAAGATAATAAAAATGCAAAGATAATTCTATATAATATAACATATAAATGATCTAATCAAGGAGAGATACAATTCAATCTATTACTTATAAAACATATACTTATTAAAATATGAAGGTCTAAGAATATACTCACCTTGTTGAAGTGAACCCATCATGCCTCAACATCTCGTTTGGCCAGTGGTGTTTTGAAAGAGGTTATTTTGGCTTGTAAGGATCACAAGGTTAAATCATCTCTATGCTAAAATACTTCTCTTCTGCATCCAATACCTCCACAAAATAAGTGTTACTTTTTCAAGGTAAAAACCTAAGCAATGAAACCTCATATTGATTATAAAATAGAATTGTGAGTAGTATTTATACATAATTGAATTATATTCTCTTTATAAATTAAATTGAGGGGGTATTTATAGCCAAGGATTGACCTAACCCTCCTAGGAATTTAGCTGACATAGTCAGCCCGATCAAATTTTTTAAGTGGGAAATAGAAGATCTCGAACTATGTTAGCTTGGGTTGATAAAGTTTTGTAACATATGCTAAACCTAGAATGGGGTCAACCTAGTTGACATAGTAGGAAAAGTGGTAAAAGGAGGGTTTTACTTAGGTAGTGTCTATTTTGGGCAATGAGTTTCTTAGGGGAGTGTATAAGTGGGATTTTAATATTTAGGGAATTGGATAGGAGTAGCTTATATTGGTTTTAGGTGGTGTTATAGGGGATAAAAATCCTAAAAAAATCCAAAAGTCTTCTAACCTCTTTCTTAGTAAGTGTGCACTTAGAGAGATTGAGATTAAATGAGTTATTTCAAGAGAGAAAAATTAGTAACTAATAAAGTTTTAAAATATTATCTATATACACAATCTCTTTTCATAGTGTTCATTATCTTTGAAAATGTCTTTAAGAAAAAACATGTAAAGATGGTATCTTGTTTTCAATTGGTAAAAAGTCCTCTGTACCATAGGATAAATAGTAAATTTTAGATTGATTAGGTGTTTGGACACTATTTTAATATGCCCATAAGCTAATACCATCTACTGGTGCCAATCAGTATTGTATCATTCAAATATTTTACCAAGTATTTTAAAAATTATCTTATTGGTTACCTCTGCCTAGCTATTTACCTATGGGTAATAAGGTGTAGAAAAGGTATGATTAATCTTATATTTATTGCAAGTATTTTACTATCTTATTTTTAAATGATGATCCATTATCATAAATAAAAGCTGAAGGTATGTCAAAATAGAAAATAATATTTGTTATCATAAACATGCATATGTCATCCCCTTTGATAAACTCAATTGGAATTACTTCCACCTATTTTGTAAAATATTTTTTAGATGTGATTATGAACTTATGTCTAGCAACATATATCATATTTAAATTTTCAATAAAATCAAAACCCCATAAGGAAAAAGGCCATGGTGAAACAATTCATTATAGCTCATGTGATGGTGCGTGATTCAAATTATTATATTTTTGGAATTGTAAACATAATTTTTCATGTTCAATACATTCTTGTTCCATGGTAGGCCAATAATAGCCTTGGCATAATAATTTTTGAGACATGGCACATCCACTAAAATGCCCACCAAACTTATTTTCATGCATTTACAAGAGTGCATTGTGGGCCTCATCTTTGTATAAGCATCAGACATTAGAGTAATTATCCATCAAAACTTTGTTTGAATAAATCATTATAATAGTAACATAACAAAGTGATTCAAATTTTAATTTAAACTTATCATTTCATGAAAAATGGTCTAGTATATAGGCTTGATATAGAAAATTATATATATATATATATATATATATATATATATATATATATATATATATATATATATATATATATATATATATGTATGTATGTATGTATATATCACTTTACCATTTTGTGTTTATAGTACTTCAAGTAAAAACAAGAAGGGCCAAAGTATTAATTTTATTAGAAGAAATATAAATATATTATAAATGTCATATGGTAAAGTTTATATGATCATCATTAATATCAAAAGACATCAAGGATGATGCACTTACCATGGTGTTTGCATGGTGGTTATCTTAACATGGAATACTATCAACAGAAAATGTATCAAATGTCTCTATGAGTTTATCTACCATTTTGTATGGCCAAATATGATATTATTTGGTTTCATAATGATTTTTTAAATAATTAATAACTAAATAAGAATCACCAAAAATTTAGATTTCTTATATGAATATTGTATACTATGGATAATCCTATGATCAATGCCCCATATTCGGCTATATTATTGGTGTAATAAAAGGCTAATCTATAAGAGAAAGGCATGTATTCACCCTTGTGGGTACAAAATACAATACCATCAACTTCCCTTGCTCTAAATTTTGATCCATCAAAGAACATTATCCATGGATTAAAAGATATATTATGTACCTCAAACTCATCATGAAAATATTTGGTGAGAAAAAATGAATATGGTAAGGGAGCTATAGCCAATTTTTCAACTATGACTTGAACTTTTATTGACTTTTGAGCTAAAATTTTGAGATCAAACTCTATAACTTACATCACCCATTTTATGATGTCGCTAGTTAGGTGTTTTTTATTCATAATGAAACGTAATGGATCTTCTTTAATTATAACATGAACCTCATTATTAATCAAATAATGTCATAGATTTTGAGTAGCAAAAACTAAGTCTAAATATAGTTTTTCAATTGTTTTATATTTTCATTCATAATCTACTAGCTGGTGACTCATATAATAGATTGCAAGTTCATTGTGATTATCATTAAATTATGTGAGAAAAACCCCAAGGGTCTCATGGATGGCTGACATATCAGCCATCCATGATTCTATTTGATAAATATGTTTTGATTTTGTAAAAAATTTGTTAACACACATCATCCCATACAGATTTGTTGTCTTTTTCATCAAACACATTAAAGGAATTGTTTTATCAACCACTTGAGTAATGAAATGTTGAATAGCCTAAATGTAGCCCTGTAAACATCACAACTATTTTAGATTTGTTGGTGGTGAATTTTACCTTTTTTGGATCAACCTCAATACCTCATTGAGAAATAATTTATCCTAGGAGTTTTCTAGAAGATATCCTGAAGAGACATTTTTTTAGATTTATTTGAATATTGAACTTTTTCAAGCACTCAAATGTTTTTATTAAATTAGTAGCATGGCCATAATGATGTTTAGATTTTTTAAAGTAAATCATCAACATAATCCTCAATATTATTGTTTATAAAATCATGAAACATATGAGTCATGGACCTTTGATATGTGGTTCATACATTTTTTTAATCTAACAGGCATGACTGTATAACAAAATGTACCCCAAAAGGTGTTAAATGCAATTTTTCTTGATCTATAGGGTTAATTTTGATTTGGTTATATCCCATGAATCCATTCATAAATGAAAATGTCTCGTATCTATTTACAAAATGTAAAATCATGTCGATATTAGGTAATGAAAAAACATCTTTAGGATAATCCTTATTTAAATCATGGTAATCAGTATAATAATGAATTTCACCATTTGGTTTTATAACAAGAACAATGTTGGACACCTAGTCAAAGTGTGAAATGGATCTTATAAATTCAACGTCTAAGATATTTTAAATTTCATCTTTTACCAATAATGTCACTTTAGGATGCATTTTTTGAAATTGTTATTTTATCAATTTTGCATCTGGGTACAATAATTTGTATGCATTGTGATCAATGTTTCAATACTAGGCATATCCAAATAAGCCCAAGTAAAGAGTTTAGGAAAATCATGGAGGACCTATTGATAGGTTTTCCCTTCATCATCCTTCATCTTTGCAGTAATTAAAATTAGTTGAGGGTCCTTATCCATTCCAAATTTATATTTGATTATTTCTTCTTTTAACAAAGTAGATATCTATATGATAAATGATGAGGAACAATTTTTTATTCTTCATATTATACATTGGTATCAACAATCTCGCCAAATTAATCATGAGCAAAGGTGGCATAAGAAAACTTATTCTTATCATAGAAGGAATGGAGATCCTCATATGCCCCCCAGTACTTTGGTAATGATTCATCATTTTAAAACTCATCAGGTGTTAAATTTTTTGGGGAAACACCCTCATCAATTAGATGATGGTTGACCAATTAGATATTAGTTATATAATTATGCATACATTCCATTTTAACCTTTGTAAAATAAATTGTATTGCAAGAGATATGATTGTGTCTTGTAGATTTTTCTAAAAAACCCAAACTTTATTGGTTTGTATTATTTATAGAAGAAATGAGATAAGTTATTACTTACTCAATTTTACCCAACCCTTATCCCTTGTACCCATATTTGAGTAAATATCGAGAACCAAAATTAGGATTATAGGATGGCAGTGTAGTATTATTGGGTTGTTAGACTATTGCACAATGTTTAAATGGAATAGTATCCATTGGATATGTGTAAATGGATCCCTGATGACTAAATTTTAAGCATGCATGCAATATAGAGCTAACCACATACATATTATCTATCCAAGGACATACCAAGGGAATGTTATAGTTCAAATCATTTGGCATAGCTTGGCAAAAAGTGGGTAATGTATGGGGACCCATAGTAATATTAAGTATAATTTGTCCCAATACTCTTAATTACATATTATTAAATCCCTTGATAATTATATTATTGGTTCCAAATCTGAAGTTTTAATGTCAATTAAGGAGAGAAAGGATAAGTTTCAAATGTTGAGTCTTGAACCATTGTCCACAAGAACTCATTTTACCATTTTTTTTCAAATGCATGCCTGGATATAGAGTGTAAAATAGTTTTTAATAATATGTTGAGGTGGTAAATCCTCATTTTCAATGTATATATTATGCTTGGTCTATTTGGTGGAATTTAAACCAGAGTCCACATATGGTGGTTTGAAATTACAAGGGAGTATGGTCATACACAATTCATCCAAAAGGACATCCTTGTAATGGGATGAATGGTGTGGCAAGTCCAATAATGAGGTTTTTGTATTAATATCCTTGTAATAGATGGTAACATGACCTAGGGAGGATGATTGTTTCATACATTCCCTTTAGCTCTTTGTAGCGATAAGTAAAATCTCCTTATAAACATTAGAACGAGTATGCATGAATGTAGGTTTTGAATCCCTTATAGATTAGATTGATTTAATCAAGTATGAGATATAAAAATTAATATCCACTATAAAGTATTGGACTATGAAATAACTAACAAAGATATCCATAGAAAACATGATATCAAAATTATATCAATAAGGGATCGGTAATGGAAAAAAATAGAAAACTCTAATTTACCTAGGGTTTAGAGTTATTTTATTGTGTTCACCAAATGTTTAACCATAAAAATTCTATATTACGGTTATCTAGGGATAAAAGGGAGATATATAACTTAAATTACACAAAATTTTTAACACTATAATTTGTTAAGTATCCTACTTAGGTAGAAAGGGTTAAGAATATAGAAATGACAATACACAAGGGTAAATCATCATATCTACAATAGCCCAATTAATTTCTAACCTCAGATATAATAGATTTTAAATTTATTAAACTAATATAGGCTAAAAATAGTAAGTAAAAATATTCTAAAATATGGAAATGACAAATAAAAATGTACTTATTTGGTTTTGATGCTAACATAGTTTTAGATCTTGAATAGGTGGGAATCAAACTGGAAGAGGATTCTTGAATAGTTACCAAGTTCTAGATTTAGTGCCTCTAGAGCTGTAGACACTAGCATCAACCTTGGATGGTTGCATTGATCCTATTATTTAAACTAGACACAAGTGTCTTATAGATGATACCTACTATAAAATGATGCAATCACTTAGATGATTTTGGGTTTTTCTTTGCCTTCACTCTAGTACATTCAAATCTAGGTCATGGATTGTCACTCCTCATGAAATTATAAAACCCTAGTTCCTCATCCTCATTATGACCTTGGGGGGAAATGGGTTATTGGGTACATAATGTCAAGATGACCCAAAGGACTTGTCTATTAATGAGCACTACCTACATAGCCAATACTCTGAAGAGGGATTTAGACTGATGTAGTTCTCCCTTACATGTTGTATTTATGTGAATCATGTAATATGTGATAAGTAAGTACAATAATGATCTAGCTTGTAACTTAGAAAATATAGCTCTTGGGTTACTCCTTCAATAATTTATACCTATAGATGAATTATCCCTATGACTGATATGGAAATAGGAGAAAATAGGTAATCTTTGTTTAATTGAATGTTTGATATAATTCTTATGATTAGTTGTTTTGGTCTCTTTAGGTATTTTATAGGTGAGGAATGAATGAGGGTTGATATTATATTTATGTTAATCCATTTGGATAAATAACTCACATTAAATCACTTAGTCTAACCATTAGGATATGTTTCATTTATAAATAGGATGACTTTAGGGAACTATATATTTATGTTAAAGCAAGACACATACATCAACATAAGTGTTTGTCCTAGATGTTAGTTTATAGGGAATAAGAAATTAGGTATAGACTCAGAACTTATAGACATGGAAGATAAGTAGGTTTAAGCATTATAGGAAAGATAAAAGGTCCAGGTCATCAACATAAGATTACTCAAACAAAGAGATATGCCAAGGTGTATAAGATAAATAAAACATGATATTTTTAAAAGTGGGAAAGGTCTAAAACTGAGAGGAATAACCAAGGTCTGAGTTTGCCAAGTGTACAAGATTGAGGTGTTATATAGTCTATAAATATTATCTATAGTTGTAGCCATTGATGTACATATGTATTATCAAATTGTGTACATTTTGAGGTAGGATGGAGTAGTTACTAATTTAACAAATCTACTCAAGTTGTTAAGCACTTTACAAAATGAGGATATACCATAGAACATTAAAAATATCCTACATAATTGTTTAAATTTTGCACAAAGAGGGAAACAATGCACTGATAAGGTTGTATGGTATGTAAAAACTAAGAAGCCATGGGATATTAACTCTCTGATGTATATTTAATTAGAAATATATGAGGTTATAAATGTTGTATTCAAATTTGGAAGTACAATAAATATGATCCCTTAGTCAATATGGGATGTCATTGGATGACCTACTCTTAGTTACAACCTAGTTACATTGAGTCTTACAAATTACGGAGGGGTAGAACCTATTAGTTAATTAGAATATGTTTAGATAAATTTGATTATCTAAGTCTATGATGTAATTTCAATGTCATATATGTGAATATAGATGAAATTCACTAACCTGCATTAATAGGTAATAAGTTGGCATGTGATGGGGAAATGACCATCAAAATAGTGTGAAATTAATTGAGAGCACACCAAGGGGATAATATTATTATCATAACTTTAAATAAATATGAAAACAATCTTTATATCATTCCTAAATAACTTGACTCACCTGATTTCTATTGATACAATCGCTGGTTTGAATTAATACAAAGAATTAGCATAGAGTACTCTGAGCTATAGAGTTAAACTTTTTCCATATATAGATAGAATAATTTAAACCATTGAAACAAATAGATAAATCTTCATATAAACATGTGATAACAAAATAACAAGTTACACATTTCCATATAGGGGAGAGAAAGTATCCATGTATGTGATCTCTAACAAGGTTTGAAGTAGATTTGATATATCAAGTGGGTGAGATAGACATGGATTACACTGAACAAACTCAAGAAGGTGTTCTACCCTAAGAAGATACATCTTTAGTAATTAAGGATTCCAATGCCTATGTGCTGAATTGGGTAAGAGGATACCATGAGGTGAGACTAATGAAAATGATTTTTGATACAAATAGATAATTACCTCACTAATTTGGAACTAAAGATTTGGATAAATTTATTTCCAAATTAGAGCAACATGTTCCAAATAAATATCATTGATTCAATGTGTTAAACTATTCTCTAAAAGAGCATTGTTGTGACATGGTGGGAAATACATAGGTCAAATAAATTACACTAGGAAGATTTGTGTGAATTGTTACAATTTTGATATAAAATAACACCTATGATCATGAATCAATGGCCATTTTTATTGGAAGGAAAGTGTTTTGAAATTCATGTTAATAAATTTGTTGATGTATGGTCTTTACAAGGTGTAAAACCTAGATATTGGGTGCATGTATTCAATCATATATTAACAAAAAATTATCATCATGGTATGTGAACTAAGAAAAGAGGTGGGAAAATAAATATTGGCAATAAGTTTAGCAATATTTTATTTAAACATTTGTCTTTGAAGAATCCCTTAGTACAAAACACTCTTTAAAAGTTGAAAATTATATTATATCATGACCAAAATGAGGATCTAAGCATTATGATGAACTCTTCTTCTTAGGAATAAGTAAATAGATATTTGAATATATCTATCAAAAATTGTAAGGCCAATAAGTAGAAAGATTAGTTTTTAGCACAACCCTAAAATAGAATCATGGATGATAGAGAACAAACAAACTTGACTAATGGTGATGAGGACCTAGACTTTAATGATTTATTTTAGTTTGAGTAGGAAGTACAAGAACCGAAATCCAAAATTAGAGACTAGACTAAAAATACACAATTGTGAAATTTGTAATTTCAAGAATAAGAAGGGTAGAGGTCACTCTAAGACTCCATGCCAAGTGGATCCAACAAAATATATCAAGATCCATTAAATAAATTAGTGGGGAACATTTTTACTGAGGATGCACAAAAATTACAAATTTGGGTGACTATTAGACACAACAAGAGCTATCAAAAGGCTTGTAATTCTTGCGATATTATCAATAAGTATTATCATAAAAGTTTTTATAAGTCAAGGGTGTAGATCATTCATTTGGAAAGATGCACATATAACTCAAAGAGTGAACACAACCTATGAATAAGTTATCATATAAGCTAAATTACAATATGAAACTTAAAGTTAAGGCCAAAATTGACCACATGTAAGAGGTAGGGATTATCTATATGGTAAAAAATTTAGAATGGTTAAGTCCAATGGCAGTGCAACCTTAAAATTCTATAGAACTACATTATTTGGGGACTAAAGGGAATTTAATTATTCTTGCATAAATTACCCATTTGTGATTCCATTTATAGATGAAATTATGGAGTTAGTCTTAGGGCATGAAGTTTATTCTTTCATAGATGGATTTAGTGGCTATCACTAGATACCTATTGCAGTCAATGATCATGATAAAATTACATTTGCAATGAAATGGGGCTCCTTAAAATACAAGGTAATTCCTTTTGGTCTCAATAATGCTCATGTTGTTTTCTCTAGGGTTATGTTCACTACATTTAAATATTTTATGTTACAAAATTACTAGGTTATATTATTAAAGGGACCCAAAATATGGTGTTTGATTAAATATTATCATTAATCATTGAGTTATCATAAATACATAAATTTACAATTTGCATAGCATTATATGTTTGCCCTTGACAATTGAAATTATTCAAATTACAACAACGCAATTTACCAATTTGTCTTTTGATTCAAGCATAAGGGCAAATTTCATATTTTGGCTCCTCAAATGAGACTACAGTGGTACATAAACTATAAAAGTATGTTACATATTATACCTTAGAAACATAAGTGTTATTCATTAATAATGAGTGTCAAAATAAGCATAATCATATATATATATATATATATATATATATATATATATATATATATATATATATATATATATATATATATATATATATATATATATATATATATATATATATGATGTACATCCACTACTATAGAATAAAATAACAATAGTGTTTTACATGGTTGCCTATAGCCATTGTTGTGCACATGGTAATAATAATAATAATAAATTGAGATTATAATAATAAAAATGATACAATAGAGTTTCCATGTAATAGCTCTTCAAATATAAATAATAGCAATGAGTATATATCATAAAGGTTTTAATCCAACTATAAAGAGGGAAGGCATCACTTGGGTGCTTTACCTCCAACCACATACTAACGATCCCCTATAGACCTCCCCACTAGTAGTGGTTATTCCCTTCATAAAGGGGAAAATAACAATGATGCGGTCATAAATAACTTAAATATAAATGTGTATGGTACAATAACTAATACATGTAGTAGTCACACAAATCATGGAATATTCCTCTATTTATTAAACATCACACACACACACACACACACACACACACACACACACGCACACACAGATGTTACTATAAATTATAGTAGACAAACAATGCATACGTCTATAACATTACTTTGGCTAAAGCTTTTCATTATAATTTTAGAATTCAAATGAAGTTGGATCATAATCCACAATACAATACTCTATGTTAAAATATAATATCTTACACATTAATGGTGATGAGTGATTGGTGCAAAGGCCTCCTATAAATCCTCACTCATCATCCCTTAATGTATAAGATAAATTTTGAATAATCGACACAAATAATCTATTCATTGGAATTCATCCCAAAAATTGTAATAACTTTAACATACAACTTTAGAGATATTTTAAGCAAAGTTTCTAGAAACATAATCATAATAATGCAAGAGTCATAATCACCAAAAAAAACTTCACATACAAAAATATATTCTAGTAAACTCAAAGAATTTATCACATTAATCATGTGTATTAGTTCACTAGGTATTGCACATAAAAACAAAACATAATAGCATAATAAATATCATATTTTAGTGTCTAGAGTACTTAGGCAATCTTACTCAATTCAACTAATACACATACATAAATTAAGGTGTAATATTAGACAATTATCATGGGAACTTTGGTACTAGATAGGAAAGACATAATATTGTTTCATTACTATTTGATGTAGGAGCATCAACTCACCTATGTATACTTTGTAAATAAAAGTCTATATAAGTCAATAAGCCTTGACTGTGAAGGTAATATGCATGTAAAAGATCATTTAAACAATAATGTATTTCATCACTATTTTCATCATCAAAATAATTATTAATAAATAATATGAATAATTTTGAGTATAATTATATGTTTTGATTTATTGTTTATGAAAACATAAAGCTGCTAGGTTTATATCTAAGAAATTTTGAGCCACTATAAAATGATGGAAGAAAATATGGTTAAAACTCTTGATAATATGCATTAATGAGTGTGTAGGGGTCTAATTAAAGGTGATTCTATCTTAGTTTTGTATACAAATAAAATGAAAATGGTTCAATTTGGCATTTGAACAAGTCTTCACCATATAAGTGAAATGACTATTTTGTCAATATTTTATCAATCCTAGTCAGCATAGATAAAGGCATAGTAATAATTTTGAATAGAATGAACTAAAGATATAAACTCAAGTTGTCTTTTCCTTGGTTTCATTATATTTATATAATGCATCAAACATGCATCACAAAGATAAGGGAATATTCAAATGATAAAATATTTATGTTAAGTATAAATATGTTTGAGTTTGATATTCAATTATAATATTTAATCGGTAAGACATTTGAATAGTTAAGAAGTCATGAAAAGTAGATCCAATTAAAATGAGTTCTATTTGTTGATAATTTTGGCATTGAAAAAAATCTTTAAATCATTATACTCATTTAGAAAAGGTGGTATGGATAATTAAATATCCATGGGAGTTGATAATGTTGAATTGGTATTGCATAGCCAATTGTGAAACTATGGCCATAATAAGATATCAACTATGTTATTTTTGAATTACATGTTGTATCAAGCAAGCCAAAGATTGAGTCATAAACTGAGTCATGCATAGATACAATTAAAAGTTGATAAGTTGGAGAATAACATTTCATATCTTTAGGGGAAGATTGAATGGATTCAATTGAAGGTGGATTAATAATATTATTTTGATAGTTCCCATTAGATTTATTTAGAAATGAATAGTTCAATTGAATTTTAAACATTGTAAAGGGACTCAAATTGGTCTTTTAAGACCAATATTACATTGAACATTGAGTTGGAAATGAATCTGTATAGGTCTTTAGCCAAGACAAATGGTTCATTTAATAGTTTGAGTTATGTGATTGTGTAAATGATGTTTGATATTCTAAGCACAATTCTTAGTTTTCTATTTAAGGCTATACATGAGGTGTTACAATAAAATTCCTAAAGTAGGGCTATAATTTTAAAGGGGAGTTCAGGAAATAGGTGAATAAGATGGTGTAAAGCTTATTGTAAATTTATCCAAATTATATGCTTGAAAATATAACTAAAATTATAACAAGGTGTAGAGAATATAGAATCAAAGATAGCCTATCTGTATGGTATATTGTCTAGTAAAGATTATAAGGAATATCTTTGTGATAAATAAATTTAATTGTGTGAAAGGAAGTGATAAGATTTGGGTATGATGATAATCTATCAAAAATTGCTATCATTTTTTGTATCAGATCTTGGGAAGCTCTAGAAAAATAAAATTTTGATATTTTGCTAATCATTTCTAACAATGATTAACAGATTTTGAAGATTGACAAGTTACAGTTTGTGGAGATCAACCTTTCAAGAGAGAAAGGTAATAAGAAGTTTTTGAAAAGTTGTTTTAAAGCTTTTAAGGACTGATTTTTGTTTTAGTATTATATATTCACATAGTTTCAAGGATTAAAAAATGGATAAGGTGGTTCAAGGTAGTCAAAATCTATTAAGGCTTATGAGAGGATAAAATCCAAGGAAGGGTTAAAGAGAAAAGGTCTTGTGAAGATTAGAGAAGAGAGAAAAAGTGATTGACATAAGATAAGATCCAAGAAGAGAGCTTGGATAAACTATCAAAAGGCCAAGATGAAAAAGACTTGGATGAGACAAGAGAGATGAAACAGGAAGACTTGCTTAAGATAGTGAAAGAAGTGTTTAAGGAACTACCAAATTGTGAGAGCCATAACAAAGAGAAAGAAAAGAGAAAGAAGGAGGAAAACTTCTACAAGGATTTGGAATAATTTAAAAGGAGTATAGATTTGGTGAGTCTTAGAGTTGAGAGTATGCAAACCCCATTATATGGATGGGATTTGAAAAATAAGGTGAAATGGCATATTGAATATATAAGAGATAGGAGAATAAGGCAAATATTGAAAGTTTCCTTGAAGATGTAGTGTAAGAAAGAGGAAAAGCTCAAGAATGAAGAGCTTGAAGAAGATTAGTACTTGTAGATGAGATGGATCTCATAATTAAAAATTTAGATCAATAGCAACAATAATAGACCACCCAAGAAGCCAAGTGGCCAAATGTTTTTATATTTGACTTTTCATTTGATGTTTTGTTTATAAGAAAGCAAGTTAAAAAGGAAGGATAAAATTCTAATCTAATGCTCATGGATCAAGGACATGAAACACTTCATGAGAGAGTGCTTATACAAGAAGAAGAGGCTTGTCATAATGTCTCTAATAATGAAGACATGAAGATGATCAAATAATAAGATTCAATCCTCACTTAGGAGGATGAGAAATATGAAAATTATGAAATTAAAGACAAAGAGTTATAGAATGAAGACTCGAGGTATAATACAAAGCAATCCAAGTTTCCTTTTGATGTTTTTGAGATTCTAACTCTTGATGAATAATATCTCCTATGAGAGATAGAAAATTATGAAAAACAAGTTACAGGTGAAGGAAGATTTCTATATGAGCTAAAAAATAAAGTTTTTGTTTGTAATAATATGGAATAACTACAAGAAGAAATTGAAGTCTTGAGATATACTATAAGGAATGATACTATAATAGAAATTTAAGAGAGAGGAAGTTGGTAGAATATAATTATGTCTCAAGGACGAATTGCAATTGACAAGTCAAATGACATACTTGATCAACAAGTAAGGATGAAGGAAAGATGGAGTGAGACCTCAAGTTCTCAAATTCTAATGCCTAATATTACATTGGATTGTGTGTGTGTAGGTTTTTTGGATAAGGAGGTGGAAGTTATATAAAAGAGGGGTATTCAAAGAGATAAAAATATAAATATAGTAGCTGATATCTTCATTTAAGATGTTAGCCATATAAAGATGAAACAAGAAAAGAAGATCACCAAGAGGACAAAGTATAGATGTAGAAGTCAAGAATAGGTCCACATATATGAGTATACAATTGAATGAAGATGAAAAAAGAGAAAATGTAACAATAAATGGCTATATAGAAAATAAAATCATGAGAAGAATCTCATAAAACATTTTAATCCTAGGAGTTTGATGTAAGAGCATCAACTCACCTATGTATATTTTATAAATGAAAGTCTATGTAAGTCAATAAGCCTTGATTGTGAAGGAAAAATGCATGTAAAATATCATTGATATGTTATAATGAGTCATATGAGTCAAATAAAAAGGACTCTATCTAGGTTTAAAATGTACTTTAGAAGTTCATTTGTTTATATTCCATAATTTAACTTAGGAAGTCTACATTGAGAAAAAGATGGAGTTAGTTTAGGAATATTTTTAGATAGTTGTTTAAGGAGATAAGATTCAAATCAAAATAATAAGCACTAAATAAACTCATAAGATAAGAATTAAAAAATGAATGGTACATAATTGTTAAGTGGATTACAGAGATGTAGGTCTATACATAAGAGGAGAATTACAAGAGTAAATAATGAAGATTTGTAAAGAAGAAAGTTTTAACATAACTGGAGCTCAATCAGATATTATTATGTAAGTTTCTATTTTATTTATATCAAGATCTAATTTTATATTTATACTACGCATGTTCAAGAAGACATATATGTGTTTGGAAATGTTTTATATGCTAGTATAAGTGGAATTAATAATTAGAAGTCTCTTATGATTATAACGTGCAATATTCAAAGGGAGGATAAGTCAATCACCATACAACGAAATTGGAAATTGTGAATGATTGCATGAGGCTGTATTCATACTATAGTTGTTTTCATCATCAAAAAAATTCTTAATAAATGATATGAAGAATTATAAGTATACTTATATGTTTTGATTTATTGTTTATGAAAACATAAAGCTGCCAGGTTTATATCAGAGTAGTTTTGAGACACCATAAACTGATGGAAGAAGAGATGATTAAAACTCCTGATAATATGTGTTAATGAGCGTAGAGGGATCCAATTAAAGGTGATTATCTCTTAGTTTTGTATGTAGTATTTTGTATACAAAGAAAATGAAAAGGGATCTATTTAGCATTTGAACAAGTCTCCACCATATAAGTAAAATGACTATTCTATGAATATTTTATCAATCTTAATTAGAATAGATAAAGGCATAGTGATAATTTTGAATAGAATGAATTGAAGATATAAACTCAAATTTTGTCTTTTCCTTCATTTTGTTCTATTGATATAATGAATTAAATGTGTATCATGGATATATGGGAATATTCAAATGATAAAATTTATGTGTTAATTATAGATCTATTTGGGTGTGATATTTAGTTATTTACTTTTATTTGTAAGGCATTTGAATAGTTAAGAAGTCATGGAAACTAGATCTAATTAAAATGAGTTCTATTTGTTCATAGTCTTGGCATTGAAAAAAATATTTAAATCATTATACTCATTTAGAAAAGCTTGTATGGATAATTAAATATCCATGGGAGTTGATAACATTGAATCAGTCTTGCATAGCCAATTGTGAAACTATGGCCATGATAAGATATCAACTATGTTATTTTTGAATTACCTATTATATCAAGCAAGATAAAGACTGAGTCATAAGCCAAGTCATGAATAGATACAATTAAAATTTAACAATTTGGAGAATAATGTTTTAGATATTTAGGGGAGGATTGAATGGATTCAAATGAAGGTGGATTAATAATATTATTTTGATAGTTCCCATCAAATTTGCTTGGAAATAAATAGTTTAATTAAATTTTGAACATTGTAAAGGGACTCAAATTGATATTTTAAGACCAATATTACATTAAACATCGAGTGGGAGATTAATCTATAGAAGTATCTAGCCAAGCTAAATGGTTCATTTAATAGTTTGAGTTATGTGATTGTGTAAATGATGTTTGATATTCAAAGCACAATTTTGAGTTTTTTATTGAAGGCTATACGTGAGGTGTTGTAATAAAATTCCTAAAGTAGGGATACAAGGTTTAAAGGGGAGTTAACTAAAGGAAATAGGTGAAAAATATGGTGTAAATCCTATTATAAATTTATCCAAATTATATGTTTGAAAATATAACTAAAATTATAGTAAGGTGCAAAGAATATAGAATCAAAGATAGCCTATCTACATGGTATATTGTCTAGTAAAGTCTAGAAGGAATATTTTTGTGAGAAATAAACTAAATTATGTGAAAGGAAGTGATAAGATCTAGGTATGATGAAAATTTATTAATAATTTATATCACTATTTGACCTGATTATATCTAATTCTTACAAATAATCCTACCACAACCCATATATCCCTCCAACACCTATAACTATAGGGGTTTAAAAACACTAAGATTCTAAAATCAACACATGTCAAAAGATACTACTTAATAAATTATTCATAAATATTATTCAATACAACAAGGTTTTTTTATAACATAATTAGTAACTTTACAAGTAATTTTAATACAATTAAGGTAATCAAGTTTCAATCTAAGAAATCTAACCTACACTAATTTCCAAATTTGATTTAGGTTTATTTTTAATCACAATTTCCATGCGATATGTGTTATCCCTTCTCATTTATAACATTCAAAACTATCAAAAAAGCTACAACCTATTCATTTATATTAAATAATCATTCTTTCAATTCATAATGCAAATTACAAGGAAACTATTCAAATTTTTGATTATGTATCATTTTTCCCATAGTCAATAATTTCATTCAAACAAAATATGAGTATGTCCTTCACTATATACTTGGTTTCAAATTGTTTACTAAGTATTTTTTTAGGATCATTAGAGTAATTTTATATCCTCACCTCAATATTTTGATAAAATATGATATTCCTAATTCAAGACACCCACAAACTTAAAATCCATGATTTAATACAAGTTAAATTTGACAATAATAGTTTCCTTCATTAATATTTAGTCATATAAATTATTTTGATATCCATGTATAGGTATAAGTATAGATTTTCTTTTTTATGATAGACTTGTCAATACTAATCCTAGTCATAGAGTTAATTTTTAAACTTTACATTACATTCTTAAATATTAGGGTTACCATTATGAACAGAGTGAACTCTCAACCCCAAGTTCATAGGAAAAAGTTGGACAATGAATAAACTAATTAAATGTTTCAAAGAACTAATATTCTATAATAAAACTTCACATATAGCCAACCTACAGATCCACCCTATTTATTTCCTCTAATATTTGAATTATAATCAAAATAAGAACTCCATAACTATAGCTATAATGCATAAATTTATCCTTTTATATAACATATGAATTTAAGAGAAAAATCCATGTATTTTTCATATTACCAATGTCGTTGGAACCATCTAGGATTTTTTCTATCTTACACTAAGCACCAAAATAAAAATAATAGATTTAATATTCCTTTTTTAACCAAAAAATCCCAATATTCAGACCAAGTTATATATTTAGTTAATTTCCCAAAAATATATATAATACCATTTGGTTTTTAATTTTTACACTTTTATCCTTCGTAATAACTATTTTCTCCTATATTTTCCCAATAACATTTTTCTCATCTACTCCTCACCATGTTATTTTTTACCTCCATTTCCCTTTTTTATTTCCCCTTTGTCTCCTTGTGACTCAACCTCCATACATACATTCCTTCCACAAATGTTTTTATTCACTCCTAGTTAGTTCAATATCCATAATGACATGCATTAATAGCTAGGAGCTCAACTTGAGTTTTCCAACAAACTAATTCTCTATGCCATGCAGGGTTTCCCCCAAAACCATCTTATATTTAGAAAGTAAAAATAACTAATGATTTCCATCTTCACCTTTTTACCATGAATCATTATCAAATCCTAATACCATGTTTAGTTCTTATTTAAACAAGATAAACATTTTTATAGTGTAATACTAATTCATGGATAAGACATTAATCACAAAGAATTTAATCCCTTTTTAGAATGGCACCCAAAATTCCCTCAAAATATCCTTTAATTTATATAAATCCTTATAAATATTTAATGTTAAATACTTTAACCCACTAAAAGGAAGTTCATTCAAATAATGCATTAATTAAATGACAATGCTTACTAAAAAACCTTATTTCTTCATAATATGACTGAGAAGATAGTACAACATGAATCTATGTGACTAAAAATGATTATTTGATCAATGCACCATACTCTTATCAAGCAAGATCAAAAGTATATAATTTTAACACCAAATATTATGATGTATGAAAATTAAAATACATTCATAATACAAAGTAAATGTTTAGTAAGATAAAGTTATGGTTCATAGGTAAAACATAACATGATCAAGACATCATAATATTAGTATTGAGGCTATCTAGACAAAAACACATGGTATGAGAAACACAAGAAATGAACAATCAATTTACATACAACCAAATCCTATAAGATTCAAACATTACTCAAACAATTAATGTGGGAGTGTGTGTTAGTTATTGGTTTTAATACTTTTTCTCATAACTATTATGATTTTCCACCCTTTCCCCTATGATTCTCTCCCTGAGAGTAAAACTATCATGCATCCACCTAGGACAAATAAAAATTTAGTTATTCCATTATATTAATATAACTAAAAACATCACTAATTAATAAGTGATGTGAATACCACTATATTATCCATGCAAAAGTGTATAAAACTAAACTATAGTCATACATTTTATAATAAATATATATACTAAAAATAAATATTTATAATATAAAATTAAATAGTTTAAATAACAAACATAGCATAATATACATCATTCATTCCACTTATTCTAAAATTTAACAAATCCATAAACAGTTGTTCAAAATAAATAATGTTTGTTAAGAATTAGGCAGGATGTAACATTTTATCCATAATTTTTTGGAAATATATCTTGATGATTTGGATATATAATCTCTATTCAAAGAACACTTATCTAAGTGATGATTCATGTTAGAATAATTATGATCTTTGCACATTGCATTGAATTTGAAAAAGTGTTTGTTTGTTACATCATTTAGTGTTCTCTTGGGCCACATGGTGTGCATCAATGGGATTTTAGTTAATCAATCTAAAATCATATTCATTATGAGTATCCTAGATCTTATAAGCTCTACCATAGTGAGATATTTCTAAGACATACAAGCTATTATCAAAGTTTATAAAAGGGTACGTAGTTATACCTATGTCAATGGAGATATTATTATGCAAATATATGAAGTTTGAGTGGATTAGTGAATGTCAAGCATATTTTATGGATTTTAAACAAAGGTTAGTAATAACTCCCATATTGGTGTTCCCTGATTAGAGTAAGCCATTTCATGTGCACATAGATTCTTTAAGAATTGTAATAAGATTTATTTTGGCTCAAACATGAGATGAAGGTTTGGAATACCCTATTCAAATCACAATTAGAAAATTATCAGAAGTTGAGAATAATTACATTAAAAAAATGTGAGAGGCCATGTATATGGTGTTTTTTCTTCATAAATTTAGAAAATATCTCTTAGCAACACCATTTAAATTATTTATAGATCCCCAATCTATGTGATACCTAATGAATAAGCCTATGATAAGCAGAAGGATATCAAGGTAGCTAATGTTATTCCAAGAATTTCAATTCAAGATTAATTTGCAACTAGGAAGAGAAAATGTGGGATTAGATCATCTTATACAAATAAGAAATGGTGAATAACTAGAAGAATTTCAAGATGATTCACCAGATGTGCACTTATTTAGAGTCTTTGTGATTTTAGAGAATATGGAGGACATAGACATTTTCCTAAAACAAGGAGCTTTTCCTACACATAGTGTTGAAAAATATAGAAAATAGCTGATCACTTGAGCCATAAATTTTAGTATTATTAAGGTCTTTATGTATAAAATGGATAAGTATGATGTTTTGTACAAATTAGCCTTAGAGCATGAGATAACATAATTGTTATAAGAAGCACATCATAAAATTATAGGATGATACATCACAAGTGAATAAACTAAGAGGAAGATATTATAGGTTGGCCTATGGTGGCCTACTTTATTATTGAATACACAAAAAGTCACATCACTCCAACATTTATCAAATAATAGGAAGGAAAAATCAAAGGGATGAAATGCCTTTAAATCCAATGTTAGCAATGTAACCTTTTGAGTAATGGGGAATTAAATTTTTAGGGCCCATTAATCCATGAAGAAAACACAGTCATGCTAGGTATATAATTATAGCAATGAATTACTTCACCAAATAGGTAGGATCTACTTCAACACAAAGTTATAACATTAGAGATGTATCCAAGTTTTTATATTAGAACATCACTGCCAGGTTTGGATGCCCAATGAAGTTGTTTAGTGATAGAGGAACACACTTCTTGAATAGTACTATCAAGACCCTAATAGAATAATTTATGATATCACAACATATCATCTTCAAACTCATGGACATGTATAATCATCTAATAAAGTACTTGAGGAGATGCTTACAAAAATATGTAAATTGATGGGAGATAATTGGGAAGATCAAATTCTTATAATCCTATGGGCATACATGAATAATTATAAGTGTGTGATGAGGTTCACTCCTTTATATTCGGTCTATGGAATAAAATTAGTAATTGCTAAGGAATATATAGTTTCAAGTCTAAAAATTTAAATGATAATGTGCTTATGAGATTAGGATTCATTCCAAGCAAGGTTGTTAGACACAACTTACATGGAATCTAGGTAGAGAGTGATTTGGACACAAGAAATAAATAAGCAAATTCTAAAAACATGTCATGATTAAAATATATGATCTAAGGATTTTTATCTAGAGCAAATAATATTATTTTATGATAACATATTTTTAGCACATCAAAGTAAACTACACATTTGGTGTAAAGTACTATATGTCATCCATAAAGTATCACATCAAGGAACAATAGTACAAAGGGAAGTTCAATGAAACATTCTTATAAGATGTGTAAATCATTACAATATTAAGCCTTAATACCAATGATCTCTATTAATATCATGTTAAAAATTGAGTGGGTGTTGAGTAACACCATGTAGTTAGATTTTTTGTTTCATTTATTATTTTATTATCTTTTTGTAGATTTATAATGTAGCTATGTATAGTGTAATATTTATATCATAGGTTATTGGAATATAATTTGAAAATTTAATGTCACAGAGTATCAAAGGAAATTATCATAACAATTAAGGAATAATATTAAGAGGGGTCAACATAAGGTCAACATGGGATCAAACAATTAAGTCCAGGAAGGAAGTAATGATAAAATGTGTACAAAGGATAATTAACCAATGGTAATTCATAAAGTGGTTAATGATGAAGCACTTAAAATAATTCATATTCCCCAATGCATACTAAATGTCAAACTCAAGTTATGTATAATAAATAAAAGTTTTAGAACAAGAAGGGTAGTATGTCATATCAAAGAATACCAAGAGATAATCAAACTTATCTAGTGAAGTGCCAAGGTCACATCACGATAATTGATAGCATTGAAATCAAGATCATAATGGCATGAAGATAGCTCAACAATATTCAATGTGAAGTGGTAGATGAGTGGAGTGAAGTAAAATTATATAAGTATTGGAATATTGATCAAACTTCCATAACAACCCTTTGTGAACAAGAGACATATGTGATTTGAGCCTCATTCATTCACCTAAGTTCATAATTTTCAATAACATGAGTTTGAGTTGCATCCATTTGACGATAAAATATTAACTAATAGCTATGGATCAGTCATAACTCTTGATTCCATTGATGGACACATGAAAAGAATAAATGGGGATTGGCCTCACACTAAGGAAAACATGATACCATGATTTGAATCCTTTGATTTTATTGATGCATGAAAAGAAAATATTTTTATCCTAAAACCAAACACAATAAGATAGCCAAGCCTTATATCTTTAACACCTTATATAAGAATTAGATGCAGAGTGACTCATTAATCTCCCCAAATTTGGAAAATTGGATGAAGTAATGATGACATTTTTTTGTCACTATTATGGGCTCAATTCACACCTTTGGAGAGGGTTTTTCAATATCTCTCCAATTGAGCTCATAAAATTGGGATAAACCAAAATTGTAGGTCACTTGTGTGGGGTTTAAACCTCTAGAGTAGGATGAATTCCTCTTTGATGCTCACCTAATACTAAAAATAAGCTTAATGCTTCATGGGAAAAGGGTTAGAAAGAGAGTAAGGATTTTTAAGATATTAAAATGGTGATACACCAAAGCTAAGTGGACACTCACATAAGTTTGAACCCACAATATATTAGCCAAAGGTAAATATGAATTACTCAATCTCATAATCTCACAAATTAAATAAGTATTTAATAGAATAGGTACCAAATATAACACTAATATATACCTAAAATTGGCTTGAGAACATTTTCAATGAGGTCAGTAGAAGGATAGAAAATTAGGAATAATCCCCTTAATGAATTTACCATACAAAAGCATACTAAACACTGATTAAATATAAGATATAGGTAAAGAGTTGATCCTATTAATTCAAAAGGTAGTTCTTAAAATATCTTGATAGGGTTTAACCTTATCAAACCAACAAACTTTTTCAAGAGTCTCGATGAGTATCCTTATCTCAGAAAGAGAATATTAAATTTTCAAAAGTTTAGAACTGTTACAAAGGGAAATGAGACTAGGATATATAGGAGAAGAGAGACATACTGAAAGAGTGGGTGAGCACACTATTATAAAAGAACACCTATCATGGATCATTAAATGAACCTAAGATTCCACCTTTTTCTCCTTATCCAATGGAATATTTACACCCTTTTATCAATCAGAACATTGTATATGGCTTATTGAGTGGGAAGGTCCCCAAAGGCATTGAGGATGCATTAAATTATTTTATCCATATATCAAGATACTATATATTTCTTTGATACTTCATGCCAACTCCTACTTAAAGACAAAGATTCATGATCATGGACCTGACTAAAAAATGGTGTAATTTCTTTTAGGCAACTACTTGTCATGACCACGACCATGTTAAAGATTGAAGGTCCTTCACATTACTTTCCCTTATACTTTATCTTCATGCTTGGATCATAAGCCTATCTATAGGTATAAAACCAATTTGAGACTATTATTTTTCCTATAGTTTCCATATCAATATATATGTATAGAAAATATAACACCTTTTGTATTATAATAGGTCTAAAATACCCATCCTTTCTCTATAAGAACCCAAACCCATATGTGCATGTAGGATCCTACTAAAAAAATAAAACACTAGTATAAGAACAATTCTACCTAAGAAAACATATAAACTAGAGGTTCATATTTTAATCTTAATGGTGATCCACACATGTTCCTTACATCCTACTGCATTACCTAGGATGTTACACTACCTTTGAACCGGCTATAATGGAATTGAAAACCCTATAAAACCCTATGTTTCTTGGTAAAAAATAACATTCCAATCCTCATTTAGAATCTTGGGCTTATCTTTAATCTAATCGGTTGTCAAAAATTTACTTGGCTCATTGACAAGTTGACTCAACTCACTCTATTAATTTCAATTTGTAAAAATGCCTGTAGATCATTGATTTCTTACCACTTGGATGTGCATTTGACACTTTTCATGTGTACATTCACCTTTGATATTTTCTAACCTTTTGATCAGTGGTTGTTGTTAGATCTAAATGTATAATGCAATGTGAACCATCAATCTATAAAGACCCACTATCTAAATTTAGATGGCTATTTTTTAGAGCTTGAAATTGATGTTTGTGTGAATGTCAATCATTTTTTAACCAACTTTTCAATATTATATCTTGAAGCATAGGGATTATGGGGGCACTAAATTTACAAGGAATGGACTTAACACTAAAAGGAACAAACCCTTTTTATTCACTGGTCATGTGAGCTTTCCAGGGGAATATTTTGAAGTCCCAAGCTATTGGATCCATATTTTTTCCATGTGACATCCTAGTAATGATCGAGATTTTTTTGGATAAGTATAAAAAAATTAGTGAAAAACTAAATATATGGCCAACTTTGCACATGCATATATTCATTTATGCTCTATTGGAGAACCTGCAACCTAGAGCATATGAAATAGAATTCAAAATGAAAAAACCCATATGATTATTTATTCTTGGGGCCACTATGCATGTGAGATTTGGCACCATGAAAATGCCTACTTGTCTCAATTTAGACACAAAAAAATTCAAAAATGATTTGGATGGTTATTTTTCATGCTTATATATTTTATGATGTTATAGCATGTGAGCCCTAACTTAGCACAAATGATATTGGTACAAAAGTGAGCAAACCATTTTGGCCATTTCTTATAACTCTTCTATATGTGTAATATCTAGCTTCAACAACTTACCTACTTCTTTTTTCTATGTGCTTCATGCAAGAATCTTCTATGTGGGCCAAAAATGGCCAATACATTTGGTGACTTATAGGGAAGCATGTTTATTATGCTTTGAAAACCTAGACCATTATCTTATCCAATCCATTAGGTATAGATTCATCATGTTCTAAAATTGAGTTGAACCTCTCCTTAAAATAAAAAGGATCAAAAGAAACAAAACACAAAAAATGCCTGAGGCATTTTGGAAAAGAAAATAATAAAATATAAAAGAAAAGTTCATGAGGCACCTAGAGGAAAGTAAAAGCTACTCTAGCATGTATAATATTTTACAATGGATGAAATGGTATTCAGTAACATGGATTCAAATGAATTCTATTGAATAGGATGGGTATTACCTCTCCATTCAATTGGGCTAGATGAAAATCATTATGTTCTTTACATCCATAGATGAAATAAATAACATGCCATAACTTGTCAACTTGGTATGGTTGCCTAGTTTATCCTTATTTGAATCCCATTTGAGGACTAGGTCCCCTTCCCTAAAGCTCCTTATTATAGCTCTTTTTTTAAAATCCCTTCTGACTTGAGCTTGATGTGATTCTAGATTTTTCATAGCAAGGTCACTAGTTTCTTCCATCTCCATGAGTTCTACCATCCTTACATTCATGGGCTCATTCTTCATTAACTCAAGCTAATGAGCTAACTCTAATGCATGTAGCTCAAGGGAGATAGATAATTTATCTTCCCTTCCATACATAAGAACATATAAAGAATTATTAATGGAATTTTTAGGAGTCATCTTATTAGCCCACAAGGCTATCTTTAGCTTGGTGTGCCATGTCCTCTGATTTTATTCCATGGTCCTCTTGATGATCCTTAGTAAATTATTTTTTTGTAATATTATATTCCATTTCCTTGAGGATAATAGTTGAAATAAGTTTTGAGGTAGATGCCTAGTTTGAGATCCCATTCACTTGTCTTCATACCAAAGAATTCCAATCCATTATCAGAAATTATGGTAGTTGGGACACCTAACCTAGTTACAAGGTTATCATACAAGTCTATGACTATAGTCTCACTAGCTTCCTTTAGAGTAATGGCTTCCACCCACCTGGTGAAGTAGTTAGTTACTATGAGCAGCCATCTATGCCTTGTATTTGATGGTATATTGATAATCCTTATGAAGTCTAACCTCCATTGTATTAAGGGTTACTCCACCTAAATAGGGTTGAGTAGAAGGTCTACTTGTTTTTAATTTCCTAGAAAGAGGGAACACTTATGTCACTTTCTAACCCATGAATGAGAATCTTTGAAAAGGTTGGCCCAATAATAACCAGCCCTCATTACTTTTTTTGTAGTGGCTTTAGGTAAAAAGTTATTCCATGGATGGTAGAGGGTAATTGTCCTTCAAAGAGACCCTATTAAGATCTCTTAAATCCACACATAGTCTAATCTCCCCACTCTTCTTTATAATAGGTATTAGATAAGCTACTCATAAGGAGTGTTTGATGGGGAAGATGATCCTAGAATCCATAATCTTGGTCAAATCCTTTCTCGTGATCTCTTCAATCTTAGGATTTATGGGCCTCTACTTTTGCTTGATAGGTTTGGCATCAACCTCTAGATCTATTATGTGTTAGGAGAGATTAGGATAAAATCCTCTTAAGTCACTATATTTCCAAGAAAAAATGTCTAGATATTCTTTATAGATCTCTTTGAAAGCATGCCTTTTAGATTTAGTGCTTACCTTTCCAATCTTGAGAAGCTTGTCCTCAAAGATAAGAACTCTTTTGTAATTCTCCTCATAAGTTGACATTTCTGCTTTATCCTTCCTCATATGGTATCCTCTATGAAAGAGGCATTATAGGGTGACTACCCCCTTAGGAAGCTTATTGGACCTTAATTAGACAATTTGCTCCCCATACTGGTGTTGTAACTTTTCTTGATTAAGGGAGGAAAATTTTGCTTCTTGTTGTAAGAAGCATGTAATTTGTTTGTCATTTTTAAAGACCTTATAGTAATATTCATTGTCTAACACTAATGGTATTATTACCACTTTGACATGTGGTTAAAACTTGGTTCTTTTTAACTTGTTAGGGATGTCAAAATGAGCCCCCTAGTTGCTAGTTTGTTAGCATGTTGGTTTTGGCCTCTTGGTATTGATTAGATGTTGAAAGCCTCAAAGTCCTCAATGAGGTCCCACACTCTATGTTTATAGGATCTCATTAAAATATTCTTTGTGGTATTCTGACCTCTAACTTGGTGCACAAATAATTCACTATCCCCATAGACTTGTAGCTACTTGATCTTTCTCTTATTGGCCCATTGAAGGACATGGATGAGACCCTCATATTTTATTGCATTGTAGGAAAAACTAAATTAGAACCTATATGAAGATAAGTATTTATAATTTGAAGTGGAAATTAGCATGACACCTATACCCACCCCAAGCTTGTTCCTTGCGCCATCAAATAATAACTTCCATATACCACTAAGATATTCTTGAGGCCTTATGAAGGATGGCATAGGCTGGTCTTCTTCATGCAAATAGAAAACACCCAAGTTTCTTTATTTAACAACCTCTAATAGGTCCATCGACTGGTTATCATTCCATAACTCATCCAAGAATATGTCTAGCACCTCCTCTAAATGAGTGTCCAAATTCTACCCCATTGTAAATTTATCATCATCAATGATGGTGAAATTTATGTTGAAAATATCTATCCCATAGGGCTCTATATGGAATTGTGTAATGGGCTCAACCTTGATTGACACCTTGGTCTTATACCTTGTCCTAAAGGCCATATAGGACTAGTATACTACAAGTTAGACCCATATCTTTATTGTGAATTATTTGGATAAGTATAGAGTAAGGTGAGGAAACAAATCCAATACCAATAAATTTTGGGTTATCAAGACACTGGGATAAGTGTATAGGGTCATATTGAGGTCCTTGATTATACTTGATGATTTAGGAGAATAACCAACAAGTTATATCACTCATTTTAACTATGGCTCATATTTTAAACCAAGCTAATTAGCTATGGACTTTGGCATCACTAAGTTACTAGTCCCACTATCCACCAAATAGTTATGTACCAAAGAGTTACCAATGATTATTGAAATATAGAAGGGAGGGGGTTTGATTGCTTTACTTGATTACCATTCCTCTAGCCATTTGGTTTTATTGGTGAGAAATTCATTCACCTTACTTAATGGCTTATCTATAACATTTGTAATATTAACTTTGGATAAACCCTCTTGAAGAATGTTTACATGGCTAGGCATGGAGAACATATCCCACATGGGTACACTCATATTTGATTTCTTCATTTATTTAAAAATGTTGATGAGTGAACCACCAACCTTTTCTTGAGCTTTGGGAGCTACCAATGTTATTTTTAAAACTTATGAGCCCTAAGGAACAAAAGGATTTCTTTGGCTCTGATATTTTGGAGGACTAGAACCTTTAGAGTGAATTAGGTTCCCTGGGCCTTGTTAGTGAAGGAGTAAAGGTGGGAATCTCTTTGACTACTTCATGATTACCATCCATATTCCTTATTTTAAATCTTGTGTTTGTTACCACTAAACTATAGGCCTAGTTATAACTAGCCTATTGGATAGCTACATAGCACTCCCCTTATTCATAGTTCATCATTGTAGTATCCAATTGATTTGGTCCCTAATTAGACCCTTGACCCTATAGAGGCTCTTTTGGCCTAGTCATCATAAACACCTCTACATTTTGGGACATGAGATTTTGGTTGTACCCAAATTTAGTAGCTTATTTCCATTGATCATTGAAGGCTTAGTTAAGGTCAATATTTGAGACCATATGTTGACCAAAGGATTAGTTCTAAGGCATGGTACCTTCTGCTTCCTAGGCCACATTATTATAAACTAGGACCAGGGAGTTGGATGTACTAGTAATATTAGGGTTGAAGTTTCCTTATTTATTGTAACCATACTACCCGTGGTTCTGATCTTGGCCTTGGTAGTTTTCATTAAACATAGGTCAGTTTTTTTTAAAATCCTACTATTGAGGTTGATATGAACATTGATAAGGCCTATTATCTTTTGAAATTTATTAGCTCATTCCCTAAATATTGAAACATGATTTTGAGCTCCTAAAAGTTCTTTTTTTTAGTGAATTGCTAGATCCACTAGTAGAAGCTTTCTCTTGCTTTGGTGCAAGGATTTCAGTAGTTATTGGTGTAGGGAGAATGATGTCCAATGGAGGGAGAGAAATGAGAGATGGTTTGATCTTAGTAAATAAGGTCATCGGTGGCTTAGGGGTAAGTTCCATCTTGAACTAGACGATTCTCTACCTTAATAACCACCTCATATGCACTTAGAAGTATATTTCCTCTCATACATTAGATCATGACCACTACATCACTATTCAAAGCCTTAAAATAATATAGGAAAGTAAAAATGGGGGTTGGTCTAACTATAACTGGGATTTTATCCCAAGTTTTTTGTAACCTTGTGTTGAAGTCTTGCATGACTTCATGAAGAGATATTCTAATTGTAGTTAGTTTTTCTACAAGTGAAAAATGTTCACTTTTGTCCTCAAATATTTTACATAGGGCTTCCTCTAATTGGTCCCATGTTTGAATAGAGTTTGAAGTAAGACCTTTATAACAATCTAGGTATTTTCCTTTGAAAGAGGTAGCTAGTAACCTAATAACTATATTCTCCTCTACCATCAAGTGTTCATAGGGTGTTATAGCTTGGTCTCTAGTGTAATAGGGAACACTTTTGAGGGTTAAAACTAGTATAAGATCATAGCAAGCAAGGGCTAGGGGGATTTGGCCATTAAAAGCTATAAAATATCTAGGGATTACCTTGGTTATGTAAGTGGGTAATAAGGGTCCTCTTATAGGGATAGGCCTTGGAAATATCTTAGGAGAAAATTTTCCCTAATATGGATGAATATTTTCAAACCTTAGTCTTTTTTTAGAATTTAAAGGTAGTTCAAAAAAATCAAAAGGAATACCTCTTGAAGCTAACCTTGTTGTCACCTTTGGCATGAGATGGATCTACTATTTATCAATAGAGAATTGATTCTTCCTTTTAGAGTCACTATATGTTGTTTATTGGATCTTAACCACTATAAATTTGATCAAATTAGCATCAACCTTAATCAACACCTCTTTTGAAATAAGTATGTCCCATCAAGTGTGCTAAAAAATATTATGAGCTCAGGCTCTCTCTCTAATCAATCTCATAAAATTAGGATAACCCTAGGCTATGTGTCACCTATATTGGGTATAAACCTCTAGAGTATGATAGCTTCCTTTTTTATGCTACCTAAGACTAAAACTAAGACTAATGATTCATGAGAAAAGGGATAGGAAGAGATTAAGGGTTCCTAAGAGAATTAAAAGGGTGATGAACCAAATTTAAGTGGACACACATAATTTTGAACCACATTGGATCAACAAAAAGTAGCTATGACTTACTCAATCTCACAATCTCACTAATTACATAAATATTTCATAGAAAAGGTCCCAAATAGAACACTAATCCAGACCTACAAATTGGCTTGAGAACATCTTCAATGACATCAGTAGAAGGAAAACAAACTAGGAAGAATCTCCTTCACAAATTTACCATACACAATCATACTAAACATTGATTAAAGATAAGAGATAGGTAAAGATTTGATCCTATTACATAAAAAAGTAATTCTTATAATATCTTGATAGGGTTTAACCTTATCAAACCAATGTACTTTTACAAGAGTTTTGATGAGTATCCTTGTCTCAAAAAGAGAATATTAAATTTCTAAAAGCTGAGAACCCTTACAAAAGGAAATGAAACTAATATATGTAGGATAATAGAGACAACGTGAAAGAGTGGGTGATCATGCCATTAGAAAAAAAACACCTATCCTAGATCATTAAATAAACATGAACCACCTCCTTTTGCTCTTTAGCCAATGGAACATTGCAACCGTTTTATCAATTAGAATGTTGTATATGGATTATTTAGTGGGAAGGTCCCCAAAGGCCTCAAGAATGTATTCAATTCTTCTAGCTGTAGTTCTCGATACTAAATATTTTTTGATACTTCACACCAAATCCTACTTGAAGATAGAAATTCATGATCATGTACATAACTGAAACATGGTATAGTGCCTTTTATGTAGTTTCTTATCAAGACAATGGCCATGCTAAAGATTAAATATCATTCACATTAATTATAGTTCTATTTTATCTTCATTCTTGGATCATAAGCCTATTTATAGGTAGAAAACCAATTTGAGACTATTAGTTTTCCAATAATTTCCATATAAGTATAGACCTATATATAATATAGCACCTTTTTTATTATAATAGGTCTAAAAGACCCATTCTTTCTCTATAGGAACCTAAACCTGTATGTGAATGCATAAATCCTCCTAAAAATGTCAAAAAATACTATAAGAATAGTTCTTCCTGAGCAAAATTATGAACCAAAGGTTCATATTTTAACCTTAATGGTGATCCACACATCTTCCTTGCATCTTACTGCATTACCTAGGCCATTCCACTACCTTTAAACCAGCTCTAATGGTGTCAAAAAACCCTATAGAACCCTATGTTTTATGGTTAAAAATAAATTTCTAACCCTCATCAAGAATCATAGGCTTGTTTTTAATCTGATTGGTTTTAAAAATTTGACTTATCTCTTTAACAAGTTGACTCAACTCGCTTCATCAATTTCAATTTGTATGAAAGCCTGTGGATCATTGATTTCTTGCTAGTTGAATGTGCCTTTAACACTTGTCATGTATATATTCACCTTTGAGATTTATTGACCTTTTAATCAACACTCACCATTAGATCCAAATATATGAGGCAATGTGAACTATTGATCTTCTTGAAACCACTATTTGAATTCCAATGGCTATTTTTTGGAGCTTAAAATTGACATTTGTGCAAATGTTGATCATTTTTTGATCAACTTTTCAATCTTATATCTTGAAGCACAAGGATCATAGGGGCACCAAACTTATAGGGAGTGAGTTTATCATTAAGAGGAACAAACCCTTTTGATATTCTAGTCACGTGGGCTTTCTAGGTGAATATTTTGAAGGCCTAAACTATTAGATCCATATTTGTTCCATGTGATGTCCTAACAATGGTCGAGATTTTTTGGCTAAGTATGGGAAACTTGGTGAAAAATTGATTGTAGGGCCAAATTTACACATGCATATCTTCTTTTTAACTTTTTTTAAAGAACTTGTAACTTGGTGCATATAAACTAGACTTGAAAATAAATATACCAATATGATTATTTCTTATTGGGGCCTCCATGAATGTAAGATATGATACCATGAAAATGCCTACTTATCTTAATTTAGACCCAAAAAACATAGTCATAAATACATTAGAGGGTTATTTTGCATGCTTATATATTTTATGGTGTTATAGTGTGTAAGAATTACTTAGAATGAATGATCTTGGTAAAAAATGAGCAAACCCTTTTGACCATTTCCTTTGACTTTTTTTGTACATGTGAGATCTGGCTTCAACAACTTACCTACTTATGATTTATGTGTGATTCATGCAATAATCTTCTATATGGGCCAAAATCCACTACAATAGTAAAAGCAACAAGACTTATAGAATAAGGAAAATACCTCTTATCCTACAAAACCAAGTTACCTACCATTCACTTAGATACTAGAGAGAAGTATGATAGGGCATCTAGATGGATATTTATTGACTTGGTTGTTGATGTTGTGGTGTGAGTATAATATGAATGTATTATCAAGAACTTTTAGTAGGATACCAAAAGTGTGAGGCAACCTACCAAGCGGGTCATTGATATTGTGTATCAAATGGCCCATCAGAATGAGGATTTCAACTAGCCTAATTTATTAGTCTTTAAACTCCTCACAAACATTGATAAGGTTGTCAACATCATGTCATATGTGTTCCAATACCAATTATTCATATTACTCCTCTATTTTATATAATATAAGTCTCTCAATAGTCCTATATCACCTAATTCTAAGTTATATCCTATGACCACCTTCACCAACATTGCATGGACCCAAACAAGTCTATATTATGAGTAGTTAGGCTGATTTAATGAATAATGGATAGAGGTTCAAGGTCTCATCATTTTTAACCCTTATATATTCAAATAAATCCTATAATACCTAGAGTGACATGTATACACTTAAAAACTACATGATGGCATTCAAATCAGAGTCCATCAATTTCCAAAGGCAATAATCACTTTGTTTTCCTTTTCATCACCTTATTAGATATAGAATAAAAAGTAATGTGACATAAATCCCTAGTTAATAGAACCATTTAATTATTATGATCTCTTCCTCTAGGAATTTAGTATCTATTACTAAAACAACCTTTGATGTAACTACAAGCAAAAGCACATGCACCTCCATAGGCATTAATAACATCATCAAAGACTTTTAAGAGGAAAATAAAGGTGATAATAGAGGACAATACCACATCCTTCACCAAAGAGGAATAATTATGGAACTAACCCATGGCTCAATAACATAATTTTTTCCAATATTGGTAAAAAATATGATCTCTCACAACTTGGTTTCATCAAGGAATAAGTTTAAAATTCTATGTTAGAAGACATAGGCATGGATTTGTATGAAGAGGAAGATGAAAAATCATTTTTATTTTAGAAATTAGTGTGCACTTATCAAGTGTGTAAAAATGTCCTAAGAATTCTAATGGGTGATATCCCTACACCTCTGATTTTAATCATAGTTGACACTATCATAGAGGAAGAAGAGATCAAACATTGAATGGCATACACATTCTAAGGAATAGTGGGAGAAGGATCATCTATAGGAAAAGCTATATAGTCAGAACTAGAGGTAAAACAAGGTGTAAAAAAACAAGAAAGACCAAATAGATGATTGTATGCAAACCCAAATTACACATATCATCAAGTAATTATTCCTTCATTTTCAAATGCATGGGCTCCTTTTTCACACCATAAGTGCTAGAGGAGCTTGATTTTGAGGAAAAATAATATGTGGATCAACAACCTATTATGATAGTCCACACCTATAAGAGCTTGAATAAGGTTATTATTCCACCTACCCACACAAAGGCACCAATCAATAAACCCATAATTATGGCATCTTATCCCTTTATTTACCCTCATAATTCACCAATTCATCCATCTCCATCTCCAAATTCCCCCACTCATGCACATAAATCTCAAGCAAGATAAAAATAAAAGCCAAATACACATGAGGATACTATAATAGAATAATAAGTTATGAAGGCTAAAATAATGAAAGATAATGCATAAAAAGAAGACTAAAGAAGACAAAAAATAAGGATAAGAGGAAGAACAAATAAGAATCTTTTGTGTAGTAAATTAAGGAGGAAGAAGAATAGAAATAAAATATATAAGTAGAAGAAGTTGCACAAAAGAATAAGGAAGAAAAATAGACTATGAAAAATTGTAAAGAACAAGTAGAGAAGGAAGTAAAGTAGAAAAATTCTAAGTATAACATAGCATCCAAGGTATAAGAAGAGAAAAATAAAGAGGCCATGTGAAACCAATATGAAGATAATAAATAAAGGGCCAAGTATCAAGTTGCAAAGGATATTGTGAATAAGATAAAAAAAAACATCTATGGCACAGACATAGGAAGTTACCACATATAATCAGGAGTAAGAGTGAAATATTAATGCTAAAATTATATCCCAACCACAAATAAACTAGGCCAAATAGGTGTAGACAACCAACGTATAGAAATCATCTAGTACATTGTAAGGATTCTGATCAACCTAGGGAGGTGCACAAGAAGTAAAATTACAACTTAGATTGATATCAAGTTAGTGGCTATAGGATGTTCTATCACTATTGGTGTGGAAAACAACATTCACCCTCCCTATGGTATAGATATAAAACCACCCAATAATGATAATAGTTGTGAATTATTCACTCACTGTGGCCATGATATCATAGGAAGCATCACTTTATGTGACCAAGTTGTCCCTAGAAATGTAGATTGATGGATTTATGGTGTTTCATGAATCAATTACACAAAAATCATCTAAAATAAAATAGGATGCAACCTAACTTAAATAAGACAATGTGGAACTCCATCTCTATCTTAATAAGGCTAGGAAAATCATTGATGATTCATGCCCTATATTGGTCATTCAAGTATTGGTTGACCAAATCATGTCTAAAGATAATTAACTCACAACTCTTTTATCCCAACTTACAAAATACTGGATCATTATGCAAAATATACAATAGCTTTGATCACAAGGTCAAAACTTGAAGGTAGAAATAGAAGATCTCTTAGAGATCCTTAAGGAATATAATCAAATCTTGGAAACTATTACACTCTAATATAAATGCATGGCCAAAGGCATGCTTGACTATAAATATTAGATTAATAATTCATGAATTGAAGAAAATCTAAATCTAGCTAAGGCTGATCAGGCTAAAGCAGTAATGGGGGACCATTCAATTACATTTGAGTAGATGGATGTTTCACTAAATGTGTCTCTTGATTCAAAAGATAATATTATGTAGAAGCTATACACATGGAAAATTGATATGTTATGTAATACATTTTTTTACATTCAAACACAAAGGTATGTTGATAGACTAGAGGAGATGGTATTATAAATTTAACATGAAGTGTTGCATAGTAGGTCCATACTTATGATAATAGAGGATGAATAAATCAAGAATATAATTATGTTCCAAGATCTATTTCACACTATGATCAGTATGGTGTAGGAATTTTTCATCAATTACAATATGATTAATAATGACTTGTCCCATATCTATAGTTGTATCATATAAATCATACAGGATCCCAAATTCATCCCATTCAAATAACTCCAACAAGAGATTTTAATAAAGGAAAATTTTTAAAGTCAAAAAATGAACCATCCATTCATAAAAAATGCCTCCAATGGTATATCTTGTTAGTGTGACTTCATAAAAAACAAGTCCAATATTACCATATTCTTATCCTCTTTCAATTTTAGTAGCAAAATCTATGCCTTCACCTTCTGTCTAGGTACTGTGAGGTCAAAATTTTGAAGCTTTTTAAGAAAAAATTAAATTTTTTTGTAAGGAAATCCTTAAGCATTAAGAGCAAGACCATGATGGTTTAAATACCATAGAGGGTGGCCTTACGTCTATGCCAATCTATTGAAAACATGCAAAGGTGGAATATTGGACATTGTTTAGTTGAAAACCCATAAAAGTAGCTAAGTAATGCATAAAAGGTGAAAACCAGTAAACTGTGACTTGAGAAATTACCATAAGTAATGTTTTTGGACCAACCCCTCAATGTATGCAATTCCACCAGCTCTATCACAAGGAACATTTCCTATGACTTTCTCTTAGGATGACACAACTATTTAAGTATGTGAAAGTGTTGGTAGAATACTTTGGATATTAAAAACACAAAGTCTAGATATATAACAAGTGTGCAACATATATCAATTTATATAATGTATATACTTTTGTATGTATTTGGCCTATGTATGTATCCAAAAAGACTAAATAATATGAAAATACTCCTTTGAGCTATAAATGGAAAGATAAAATGCAAAATGGTATAAATTTGGAAGTTTTATATATAGTGATCATTTGTAAATTAAAAGAGATATAAAACATAGATATTAATATAGAGATCTGATGATGGGTTTTCTAAATGTATTTTTGTACTTGTTCTATGCACAGTGTATACTATGTCTTGCTTACAATATTTTTAATTACATAACATGAGCAGCCACTTTGTATAATTCCAAGTTTACATTTCTAAATAAATAAGTAATTCCAAGTTGAATGAATACTCAATCTTTCTATAATTTTTCATGTTTTTTAAACATGTATCTTATTTCACATAGAAACACACATTAGAATGTTTTGATGTATTTTCCAAGAACCTCTACTAACATAAATAATTGGTAAACTAATGAATATAAAGGTAATGATGACATATTTTTCTATATATAATTTTTTTTTTTCATTTAAACATTTAAACTTATGTTCATGAATATTTGACTACTAGTCCCAATGTTATAGGCTCAACCTAATACCATATCTTTCCTTTTGAGAAAACTTATCACATCGAACTTTTCCACCACAAATTCCATCACATCTAATTTTTACATTCCATTCCATATGTTTTCCATAGCTAAGTCAATCACTTGAGGATGAGTGCTACATTAATTGGGGGAGAGTTCCACATGAATTTAAATGATCCAAACTAATGCTATAGGCATGTGGAATACTCCATTAAGGAAATCTATAAGAAATCAAGTGTGTGATCAAGGATAATATATTGATTAATCATGATATTTGGGGAATTTATAACTAATATTATGAGGAGATAAACATCAAACATCACCCAAATTCATTATTCACTTGTGACCAAATATCCAAAACCACATTTTTTGCTATAGGAGAGAAAAATTCAAATTAAAATGAGTGGTTATTACTTAGGTGTGAAAATACATATATCACACCACTAAGGGGGAGAAAAGATACTATTGACACCTTCTAAAATGTATGATAGATGGATTATTTTTAAAAACTAATCAAGTATGATGATGTAATTATTAAAGATTTTTTAGAGATTTTGGTGAATGATGTATTCATTATGAGATGGCTACAGGTTGAGGTGAGTGAATAATTACTATAATAATTCATTTTATGACAATGCATAGGAGAATTATGATGGAGGAAAGATAGTGTTACTATAACAAGAAACTTGCTTTGTGTATAAGGATAAAAACTAGAATTCTCACATCAAGGAACACTTCACTCCTCGTTACGCTTGCTTTGGTTGTAATTTTCCATCTACATTATAAAATACTTAATTTTATGAGGGTATACATTAAATTATATATATATAAATTAATTCAAATTATTTAATCACCTTAGGCATGGAATAAGGGTAAATTTACCCAATTTCCAATTGAATATGATAAGAAGGATGGCTAAGGAGTATTAGAAAGGGAAGAAAAATATTTATCCCATCACTATTTAATATAGATAATTTTTGCATAGATGCTTAAGGGACAATAATATTAAGCTAGCCTAAAATGACTTCTTGACAATGTAATAGTTACCAGATGGAGAACAAGAAGAAGTGTCTATTGAATATAATCAACTAGTTGTTGAGGAACAATCAGACACTAAAAGGCAAATAAAAATACAAATAAGCCTGACAAGAGAAGAATGAAGTTAATATTGACACCATTTTCCTCATAATCTCAAGACATAGGAAAAGAGAGGACTGAAGACATCCTCTCTACATCAAGACCTAGAAAGAAGCAAAAGGTTCCATCTTTATAGGATCCTAGAGGACAATCTTAGAGTACTGGATGCATAATAAAAAAAAAACATACCTCAGTATCCTCTTATACTATCCAAATAAAAATTAAAGAATCCCTTGAGTAGGATGAAGAGCTTAGAGAATAAGAAGGTGAAACTACTAATAGTTTTGAAGATAATTCTAACCCTTCTAGCTTAAAGGTTTCATCCTTTGAGTAAATGGAACATTGGGGTACTCCACCAAACTCAAAATAATAAGAGACAATAAAAGATAATTCTATTGATACAAAAATGGCAACAAAAGATCAAGAAACTCTTGTGCATCTAGAATAAAAAGGAAATCATAGAATTTTAGAAGCCCTAAGGGAAATTAAAACACTTAGGGTATGAATCAAAGAATTATAAACTAATGAGAATGGATTGGATACGTTGGCTAGTGTGGTAAAATTAGACAGTAGACGTATTCAAGCCCCTATAGTTCAATCCATAGTAGAAGGATAACCTATCACTGTAAGAAAGATAGAGAAGACTTTTTCATGCATTTCCACTCAAATAAAGTGAAATTTTCATCCATTTCCACTAAGATAAAATGGATAATTCAAGAGGAACTATCCATGAAAAGATGTGTTAGGATAAAAACATTATAGATCTAGAGGATAAAAAGTTTAGTCAATTGAAGGATGAAAACAAGGCTTTGAAGAAGGAAATTGAGGATAATAAGTCACAAATGATAAGACTAGTAGAAAAAGTAGAATACATGAGTCAATTAATAGTACAACTCAGGAAATGTAAACCACCTATAAGGTTATATGTTGTATATCTTGAAGATCAGTGAATTTATTGTGATCTTCCCAAATTAGTAAGTGAACCTCATTCCTTCTTTGAATTATATATCAATATCACTTCTGAGGATCAAAATCAGCTATGTGAATTTTATGTTCACAACTATGTTATTCCCAATAATATAAAATGAAACCCAAATTTCTATTTGGATGATGAATTGTTGAGATATTTTTCTTCTTATCTTAATAATGAGAGGAAAAGGGGTAAAGAATTGGAAGACTACCATGAAAATGAGAAAGAAACTACATTGTTGATTAGAGGGGAGGCTACTAGCCTAGATATAATAGAAGAAGATTGTATCAAGTTAATGAACATGAGGGAGGTAGATACAATAACTATAAAAGAACAAATAGAGGCCAAAAATCACTATTTGAATTTGATGACATAAATATCCTAAGAATCCTTTAATTCTTTCTTGGTTAGAAGGAGTTAGCTTACCTCATATTTGAAAAAGAAAGACCCATTTTTAAGATATAACTTTAGGGTAGCTCTCAAGAGTGTCATTAAATATATTGATGTTAAAAGAAAGAAGAGACTAAGTTTGATTGTCATAACTTACCAACCTCATATTTTGTGGTTTCCCATTTTGGATTGGAGAGCAATAGAATAGTTTATGGAGAGGAAATGGAAAAGGGTATAAGACAATTTTGGGATTTACATAAAACAAGCAACAAGTGTAATAGAGGCAACTATTTTTTGGGTAATTTGTTCCTTTGTACAAAGTGTATGCACTAAAATGTGCTCACTCCACTAATTATCCAATTCCTACTAATTTAACCTAATTATCCTATGTCCTACCCGTAAAAACCCTTAGCCTAATTTTTATAATCATCCCTATATCCCATTTAACCTTTTTCCTAGCCCAAAACTATTTAATCCTAAGCCAATCCTAATTATCTATTATATGAGAATTTTTAAATTACCATAACCACACCTAACCACCTAATAACATATTCCCTAGGTATTCCTACATTTTTAGAAATCCTAATCCTATCATTAATCCCTAAAAAAGGCTTATTACCCGCTAAAACTACCCTTAATCCCACTTGACAATTTAAAATTCAATAAAATCCCAACTATTCACCCACCACCCTACACTAGCCTTTCCTAAGCACCTGAAACCCTATGAAGAGAATTCTAGAATTAGAGAGTTTTAGAAATCTCTCCATTCTAACCTTATTCCTCTAGAATCATATATTCTAGAGGATTACATGGACTTAAAAATTCCATGGAGAATCCTCCACCCTAGATCTTAATGGCCCAAGTATAAATTTAGACCATAGGATCCCCCCTCTATGAATATATAAAACCAACACACCCTCCCTTGCTCAAGCTAATGGGAATTTGAATTAATAAATGAATGAATTAATTAATTAATAGCACAATCAAGCCATTTTTCAAACCTATCCAAGAAATTATCAAGCATCTCCAAGCAATCCAATAATCAAGTTCAAGCATACAAATCTTGGATCGAAGTTATGAAAAGGTAAAAATGATGGTAAGCATGAGCTTTGCATTCTAGTTTGCCTTTTCTATCCCTTCCTTTGGTGTCATTATATTTGGGTTTCCATTATATTTTGATAACATTTTGTTTGAATCCCAAATTTGGTGCACATTTTGGTGACCACAATGGGATGTAACCTCCCTTATTTAGGCTAACACTCTTGCTAGAAGCATTTTGGATGATTGTAGGGCAAACTAGAAGAGAAACCAAACATGTATTTTTGAGTTTTTCCATTTTTTCTTAGATTCATGGTATTTCTCTACAAATAGTGGTATCAAAATAGTGGTATTGTTAATAGTAATCATGGTATATAATGATAAAGTGTTAGCAATCAGGGTTTAAGTAGGTTTTTTTTTTACATTTGAACAATATCGCTACTCCCCAAGTCATGGTATTATCATGATATTAGTGGTATTATCAATCTAAGTAGTGGTATTTAAATTAAGGTTTTTCACATTCTGACAGCTGACAAATTGATCATATTTCCCATATGTGTGTTATTTGTGGTGTGAAAGAAAAACATTACTCCCTGATGAACTGTCAGAGGGTCATTGAATAATACTACCACTCTAAGACTAGTGATATTGCACTTTAAGTAGTGGTTTTGAATTTTTGATTAGTGGTATTGTGTTTGTGATACACACAAGTCAAAACTCTTCCCCATTATCCTTATGCTATTCTAGCATTCTATTAAGGCTGTGTTATAGGTGAAATGGAACATTGAAATTGATTGATGCTAATTTGGTCTTGTAGGGTTTATAATGTCCAAGTGAAGATTATTGAGTTTTCTCAATTTTAATAATACCACTACTCCATCAGTCATAGGATTGTCTTGTGAGTAGTGGGAATGTTATATACATTAGTGATATTAAACATTTTCATTTTAATAATTAATTTTAGGGATTTAAACAATTTTGATATCAATAATTATATTAAAAATGAATCCTTGTAATCATTTTAAATCTGATATAATACTTTTTAGCTTAATTTAGGACCATAAATTAAGTTTTTCAATACCATTACTCACTAAGTCATGATATTGTCCTACTAATAGCAACATTGATCTAAGCAGTGGCAATATTGTAGTTTTGGGTTTTATAGCCATTTTGCAAGTTTGATGAGACTCTTGATGGCACCCCTAGTGAATGGTTGACCTTGGTATTATAAGGAGGGGTGCCCATTTTGATTGCATTATCATTAGTAGTTAATCATCAGATTTTCTTAATCCATGTGTGTGTGTATATATTTTTCTTATTTGTGTGTATGTACGTGATTTGTCATATCATATGAATCTCACATAAGTAATTAGATTGGTTAATTAATTATATCATACATTTTCTTGATTTGACAAAGTCCTCCCTTAGGATAACATGTGATGTGGATTTCATCACCATGTGCATGACTTAGTCTTTATGGGTTAGTATCATATATTTCACCACCATGTACTAGCCACACTCCATGTTCTAGCAAAGTATAAATATCAAGAAAGTATTTTCACTATGGCCTAAGTAAAATTCCCCATGAAGGGTTTCATGGAATGAGGATGATTTAGTCCATATACCCAGGGCAATCAAATAACCTCTCATATTGACTTGGGCCCCATCATATCTTTACGTATATAGGGGACTCCCTTAGATCCTTGTGTAAACCTTAGAATATGAACCTATGACTATAACAGGTGTTCCACTACTAATTTTAGTATCAACACCCATGTGACCATCAAGAGCAAGCAAGGTTAAGAGGATTCATTTGATTTCATAATGGGTCACTAGCCTATAGCCTCACTTATATAGCCATTAGATGGTGTGGACATCTATTTACACTCCCATATGGTTTATTAATTAGGGTTGTATGTGTGCATGATTTTTTTGAGTGTTGTGATAAGGCCCATTTTGTTTTTTAGTCAAGTCAACCACACCCTTGAGATTTTTGTGTACATACCTTAGATAACCTATAGGATCATCTCCACCTATTTCTTCATCTCATTCCTTATACCCACCATCATATCTTGACCATCCTTGTATACATTATTCCTATCACCTTCCATACCCATCCTAATACCATTACATACCCCATATTATCCTATCCACATCATCTTCCACTTTCTTATCCCATCCATATCTCATCAAATTCTTGTCATACTTCCATCTATACCCATTTCATATCCTTGTCTTATTCACTTCATACCATTTATCTCTACCATTGGCTATCCCATAATATAGGCATCACCCATTTTCCATCCTCTCCTTCCTCACTTACACATCCATAATCTCATACCCCTCTATGTCATATCCACCTTCCCATCTCATCTTAGTGTAATCATTTTATCCTCCCTCTTTTACATTATCCATCCACTTATCCATGTATATCGTGCCTATATTTTCTATCATAATAGTCCATCATCCACATCTATTAATCCATATAGTCAAGCCCTTTCCATTTATCCTTCCATCCATATTATCCCCATATCATTCTACATCTACATAGTTCATCCTCCACACTTATTAGTCTATCCTTTTACTCTTCATATTTCATCCAGATAGTCCCTTTTTGTATATGTTATCCATCCCTACATTCACATTATCCACATATTACCCTATTTTCCCATAATCCATACTCATATCCATATAACCCATCCTTCACATCATTCCTTGTTTATCCACACAATTCATCCTTCATAAACATCATTCAGCAATATTATCTTCATATAGACTCATTCCCTTGAGTGTGTGTGTGTGTGAGAGAGAGTGAGAGAGAGAGAGAGAGAGAGAGAGAGAGAGAGAGAGAGAGAGAGGAGAGAGAGAGAGAGAGAGAGAGAGAGAGAGAGAGAGAGAGAGAGAGAGAGAGAGAGAGAGAGAGAGAGAGAGAGAGAGAGATGGTGTGTGATTAATATGAGGTGAAGTCAAAGTAATGTGGAATATGTGTAAGGATGTACAAATTGATGATATATATATATATATATATATATATATATATCATCCATTTGTACATCCTTACACATATCCCACATTACTTTGACTTCACCTCATATTAATCACACACCATCATCATGA
>JARHVA010011451.1:0-55936 GCA_037957365.1 Torreya grandis | reverse complement strand
ATTCATGTGCATAGGGTCCCCAAGCTTTACATAGTGGTAAGCAAGGAAGTTTGTAGAGTGCAAGCTCCAATTATGTACACACACATGAGATTTTCATTTTGACTACACACTCTTCTTTGAGAGACTTCTTAAGTCAAAGATATGAGGTCCCATGGTTAAACTTATAAATTTTCATATGTGCTTCCATTATTCATAGATCACACTCTAGACTATGCATTACTTCCCATGCAAGTTCACAACTCTCAAACATCTCTATAATATTATACTTCAATGCCTAGCCTTCCACAATAAAGTCTTGCATGTGACTCTATGTAGAACATCTCAGAACTTAGATATGCATAGTAATGTATACAAGGCACATATTCAAATTCAAAAGTGTATTCCCTTAGTATACATATCTTTTTCACTCCACTTTAGGGCGGTTATCACACACAAATGATGAAATCATGTGCCTAAATGTAGAATTTCACCTACAATTTAATTCCTTATAAGTAGAAGTCTAAGTCGTATGTCATGTATTCTGCAGACTTTCAGATCCTAAATGACTCTCACATGTACATTGGTGTAAGATATATTTAATTAAAAGGTGTGTGTACCATGTAGTACACACTTTATTTTTTATAAGAAATACATCCACTCCCATTTATACAAAACTTAGTATGCCTAGTTTAGTGTGCACCCTAGTCCCCAAAATATAGGTGCATGTGCTAGTCCCTATCGAGTGCATAGAGATGACATCATGAGATCCAAACAAATCATGTGCAGCTTCCATGAAAGTAAGTCTAGGTGGATTACTAGGTAGAAACCATGAATAAGTGGTAGCTAATCCTAATTGGATGTCGATGGAACCAAATCCAAATAGATTTGAATGTAAGGGTGGATTTCAAAGCTTCATAGGATGACCACACACCTCACTTGGTTGCCTAAATGCCCTTCATTATTATATGTAAATGTGGATCCACTAATGACCTTCCTAACTACTTCCATGATCAAATTGTCAGACCTAAGTTGAATAAGCATGGCTTATATTAGTTATTATGAATAATTTAATACTCTTAATCAAACTTGGGCTTTAGATGTTATTTTTAAATTCAAGTTCCTACCTAACACCTCCAATGGTGAATTGATTATGAAGAGCCTTGCCTAGTGTTATATAAACCCTGAATTTAATTATAAAATGGTCAACATTTATAGGCATCATAATGCTACTAAAATTTCCCCTCCAAGAACCCTCTCCTGGTATAACAAAGCTTTGTCCATTCAAATTTGTAATATTTTCTTAAACCTTGATATTAATAAGAGTTGATTTACTTTCTTCATAATCTAGATTCTATGTGCATTCATGGTTGTTGATCCTTGTCTATGGATGTTCATCCCTCTCGTTACTATCCTCCCTTTGTACCTTTATGTAGAACTATAAATATTTACATGTCACATGTTTTGTATACACAAGTCTATATAGGTGTTATCTATGGACCATTTGTCATCCCTCCTAATTCTATGTTATGCTCCTTTACCTCCATGCAAAACACTTATATAGTGCATTCAGTTTGAAGATCTTGTATATAGTCCATTAGTTTTATTTTGTCATTAAATGGGTGAGGTGCTCACTCTATTTTTGTTGCATCACCTTTTACATTCCAATAACCCTCTTACCTTTTCTCTCCCTTTTACCCTTTATCAAGTTTATGTTTAGTGCTAGTAGTAGATTACATTCTTCTCTTTCTAGGTTTGTATGTTAGTCTTAAACTAGGTGCATTTAGAATACAATAAAGTTAGACTACTTCAGAGATTCATCCCAGGGAGTGTAAGAGTCCCACACCTTGGGGGATGATCATGTTATTATAACAAGACACTAAATTGATCTCCGACATATAAGTACAATGTGATAGGCATTAAAGTGCCATGTGCTAGTGTGCATGAGAGACTTTCATACATGGGTGCATATTTCAAGTGATAACATTTTATGTCACACCTAGTGGGATCAAATTTAAAATTTGGCTGAGAGATTGGGGCTTGTCTTAGTGATTCAAGTGTTGAAGATACTCTGTAGAGTACCTAGTGAATCCAAATGTCACATCTACTAGTTTAAGTAGCTTGAGTTCTCAAGAAATGTCTTTCAACCCCCCATTCCATGAAAATGATATTGTTATACCCTCTTATCATATGTATTAGGATTAGAGTACTCTCAATTTCACCTAAAATTAGCTTAGACTAATAAAATACCAGTTTCCTCATAGTGTTTTCTTCTCTCTCATCCTAGCTCAACCCTTTTGGTAGCCTACTCATGCTCAAAACTAGCCTAAACAAGCATCAAATATATATTATTGGAATTCAACTAGTAGATGTGGTAGATTGACAAGGATCTAGAGTATAATAGGAGGTAGGAGGATCTTTCTTACTAAACTCACATCTACCAATAACAAATGAGGAAACAACAAAGATACAAAGACAAATGTTTGGATAGGAAAATCATAGACAAGGAAGAGAAGATACATCAACTACTCATGCAATCATGATAAATTAAGCCCCAAGAAATCCCTTCCATCCCCAATTTAAAACAAGATTATCTTGTGATATTAGATCTGTCCATGAGGTGGGAAACTTTTGGGTTTAAGATCCTTATATTCAATCAAGGCAAGCCCTCTAAGCCTTCCAATGGACCTCCTAACTTCAAAATCCCAAGTTTCATACGTTACCATTATAAAAGAGAGTCAGTGCCTACATGAACTCAAAGGCCCATTCATCCTCAAGAGCCACAAATTCAAACATGGAATCCTTCTTGGACCAATCATCCTAATTTTAGGATTCCAAACCTTGTTAAATCCACTCATACTTCATCAATTGAACCCCCTTGCCCACCCACTATCTCCCTTTTTAAAGGAGGATGCATTATATGGAGAGAAGATGAATATCATTTAGATGAAAAGGAGAGTACCTCAAGTGAGGATGAGGAGGAGATAACCATTTTCATCCCCATTTGATTGAGGTTGAGGAGGAGATAACCATTGCAAGGCCCACTTGCATCACTAAACCAGAGGAATCAACCCTACTATGAGAAGAGGATAAGTAAAATCAATTAAAGTAGTAGGATATTGAACAAGTGGGAATGGATAAAGGAAAAGAATTGGTACCACTTTTTGACTAGCTACCTTACTTCATTAATGAATATGAGGAGAGCATGTAATTGATCACCTCAATGAAACACTTTAAACAATAGGGGGCATAAGTTGAAAAACTTAATGAGTTATTGGCTTGTGGAGACAAAAACATAAGTGAAGCTAAGATGATTCCTCCCATGTAGATGAGTGAAGAAAAGGTATAAGAAGCCCTTTTTTGGTGTGACTAGAGGAATTTTGTTCAGACCTTGATGCTAAACTAGCATCTCCTGAGGGAACTCATGAGAGCATAATGTTGAGCACCAGAGCAGATTTAGTAGCTTGTTACATACACTAGGAGGACTCTACCATGCCCAAATTTTTGAAGCCATAAAGGGTATCTCTAAAGAACTAAAGGAAATAATGTTCCCAGCCCATTAGGGGATTTCAAGTTCTCAATAGGCTGAACAAATTGAGTAACATGAGGATGAGGGGTAAAGTACAATAACAAGTGGATTTCATTTACACCCTTCTGGATATATCATAGAAGAATTTACAAAAAACATGTTTGAATTGGAGGAGAAGTGACAAAAAAAGAAAAAGAAGATCACCCATTGAGGAAGAAAAACCCAAGCTAGTGTTCATCCTTATAGCCCTCCTTTTAGAAACTAGCAATTTGAGCTACCAAATTGGAAAGAAAGTATTTACCCATCTATGCCTTCCATTTGGAAATAAACTTACGCATAGTAAAAATGACCTCAAATGCTTTTATTTCAACCCATGTGGACTAAGGCCCTTGTTTTTAGTTTGTACATAATAGATTAGTTTCCTTTATTTTCCCTATGTGACTGTGCACACATGTAGGTAGTCATAGGTTAGCTTTTTATTCCTTTTCCCTAAGTGCTTTCACACATTTTTTGTTCCTTGTTTTATTTGTTTATTTTGAGGAAGGTCCCAACTCTTCAATTTTTCAACAGTGATCCAAGAAAACTACCAAGTAGTTAAAGTGTGTAGGAGCATGCTATGAAGGTAAGTGTATAGAGGTGGGCACACAAATTCAAGATAGAGAAGCACACACAAAAATTGCACTATCAAGGTGGATGGATGTATTTCATGATTTAATGACTTTGTGCCTAATGGATTACTTCAAAGGCCATTAGTCCCTACTTAGTAGGTAAGCGGTCTGCATAGCTCACCAAAAGTATTGATCCTCTAGGTCCCCTAGTCTACATAGAGTTTATAAGACACTATGCACAAGGTTTTCATGCTTGCATAGTGATGGGTTCCTCAAAACTAGGCTTGCGTGTGAATGTTCCTTGCAAGCACCCAAGGATGATAGTCATCATAGATCAATACCTCAGTTAAGTGTCTATGCATGCCTAGAATAAGTCCTCATTGCATGCCCCACACAAATATTTTTGCACCCTTATGATAAAAACAAAATTAAACGTGCACACAAGCCTTGTGCATAGGGTCCCCAAGATTTAAGGATTGGTAATCAAGGAAGTGTGAAGACCGAAGGCTCCAAATTTATGTGCACATGTGAGATTTTCATTTTACCTACACAATCTTTTTCAGGGGACTTATTAATTCCAAGAGATGAGGTCCCGAACTCATATGAAAAAATACATTTGTGTTTCTATTATTCATAGACTACACTCTAGATTGTGCATTATATGTTATGTAGGTTTGTAACTCTCAAACATATCTACAATATTATACTTCAGCACCTAGCCTTCTATAGTTAAGTCCCCCACATGTCTCCACATAAAAAATATAAAATCTTAGACATGTGCAAGTAATGTGCATAGGGTATAGACTCAAATTCAAAAGTATGTGCCCTATGTATACATTTTTTATGCACTCCATTATAGGGGGTTATCACACTCAAATGATGAAGTCTTGTGCCTAAACATAGAGAATTGCACCTATGACTTCATTATTCATAGGTGAAAGTCTAAGTTGCACACCATATCTTCCACTAACTTGTAACTCTTGAAGGACTCCCATGCACACCATGTAGTGGACACATGTTTTTCAAAGAAAGGTGCACACTCATTTATGCACGGAACTCAATGCATATAGTTTAGTGCATACCTAGTCCCCAAAATATAGGCATGCATGCTAATCCCTATCGCTTTCATAGAGATGACATAGTGAGATCCAACCAAATCCTACACATATTTTGTGCAAGCTAGTCTAGGTGGATTGCCAAGTGGTAACCATGAATAAGGGTGGTAGTTGAGCCTAATTGAATGTTGAGGGAGATGAATATGAATATATTTGAATGTAAGGGTGGTTGTTAGAGTGTCAAATCATGACCACATGACTCCCTTGATTGCCTAAACAACCTTCATTCTTAGATGCACATGTGGATCCATTAGTGACCTTCTAAACACTTACATGATCAAATTGTCAAACCCAAGTTGAATAAGCATGGCTTGTAGTAGTTATTGCGAAGACTTTGATACTCTTAATTAGGCTTAGATTTTAGATGCCATTTTTAAATTCAAGTTCCTACCTACCAACTCTAATGATGAATTGATTATATAGGGCCTTACCCAGTGCTATATAAAACCTAAATTTTATTGTAAAATGGTTGACTTTTTTAGGCATCGTAACACTGTCAAAATTTTCCCTCCAAGAGCCCTCTCTTGGTATAACAAAGCTTTATCCACTTGAGTTTGTAATATTGCCTTAGACCTTTATTATTAATAAGCATTGATTTGCTTTCTTCATTCTTTACATTCTATGTGCATTGATGGTTGTTGATCCTTGTCTATGGATGTTCATCCATCTCATTGTTATCCTCCCTTCATAACTCTATGTAGAACTAGAAATCTCTACAAGTTACCTATTATGTATACACGGGTCTGTGTAGGCATTATTTATGGACCATTTATCATCCCTCCTAATGTTTTACTATGTTCCCTTATCTCCATGCCAAACACTTATGTAATGCACCTGGTTTGAAGATCTTAAATCTAATCTGTTAGTTTTATTATGTCATTAAGCAGGTGAGGTGCATGCCCTATTCTTAGTGTGTCGCCTTTATATTTTATCAACCCTCTTACCTTTTCTCTCCCTTTTCCCCTTTGTCAAGTTTAAGTTTAGCGCTAGTGTTGGGGATCAACCAACAATAGATTACAATTGTGAAAGCAATAAACGCGGAATTAAATCAGATAGACAAGTAATTAGAATGAGATAATAGCAAGAACAAGAGATACAAGAAACCACCCTAAAAACTTGTATTAACAAACTCTTTACAAAAGGAATACAATTGAAGAAACTTCTTTCTTCCACACCTCTCCTAGATGTATAGATCTCTCACTAGATCTGTATTCCTCAAGAGCTCTCTCTCTCAAGAACAATCAACTCCAACAAACCTGGATTGATTCAATTCTATATTGTTCTTCACATACAATGAATTACAATAATTCACTATAACTACCACCAAAACTACTACAACAATAAGCTAGGAAGATCTAATTCTACATATAGAATTAGGAGACTTGAGCATGCACTTCCAACAAGCAGTTAAGCCACTTGAACAAGGGCTCTAAAAATAGTATTGCCAATAATAGAGACGCGAGCTTGAGACTACAACTCAAACTCATCATGCAAACACTCACTTCTGTCCACGGAAATAGCTTTCTGGACACGCAGGTAACCGACGTCGGTTCCTGTTGCTTGTCTGTGACTGTCGTCGACCGATCCTCTACCGACATCGGTGTCTCTACAACTGCTTCTGACCGACGTCGGTCACTCCTGACTGACACTGGTGTCTGTGTAGACCTGAAACTAATAATGTATGCTCCTTGGTGAAGCTTTTAGCTCCACACCCTAACAATCTCCCACTTGGAGATAAACAGCTACACCAGTACCTGTACAGCAACATCTTCTAGCTCCTCCATCTTCAACTCAATCATGAAGACCAACAGAAGTTGAATGAAGATTCAACTTCTCCTTTGTAACTGGCTTGGTCAACATATCAGCAGGATTCCTATCCGTATGGATCTTCTCCAGCTTCAACTCACCATCTTCCAATACCTGTCGTATGAAGTGATACCTTAGTTGTATGTGCTTTGTTCTTGAATGAAAGGCTGAATTTTTAGCCAAATGGATTGCACTCTGACTATCACTATACAATTTGCAATTCTCATGCTCCCTACCAAGCTCATCCATGAACCGTGTCATCCATATCATCTCTTTGCTAGCCTCTGTGGCTGCAATATACTCTACTTCTATAGTTGACAAGGCAATAACCTTCTGCAACTTAGATATCCAGCTAACCACCATTCCACCTACAATGAAAACATAACCTGTAGTGCTCCTCCTGCCATCCAAATCACCTACCATATCTAAATCTACATAACCATGTAGAGAAGTATCTGAACCTCCATAGCACAAGTGCCTACTGCTAGTTCCTCTCAGATATCTAAGGATCCACTGAACTGCTTTCCAATGTTCCTTACTTGGATTGGCCATATACTTACTTACCACTCCCACTGCTTGGGCAATATCCAGTCTAGTACACACCATTGCATACATCAAACTCCCTACTGCTTAAGAATATGGAACCTTACTCATGTACTTTACCTCATCATATGAATTAGGACATTGTTCTTTACTCAACTTAAAATGTCTAGCCAAAGGTGTGCTTACCGGTTTAGCATCCTGCATATTGAACCGTTTCAACACCTTGTCCACATAATCTTCTTGAGACAATATCAACCTGTGATTTTTCTTATCTCTATTAATGCTCATGCCAAGGATTTTCTTTGCTGCTCCCAAATCCTTCATAGCAAATGTTTGAGCTACTTTCACCTTAAGCTCAGAGATATCCTACATGTGTGATCCTGCAACCAGCATATCATCTACATACAACAATAGAATAATATATCTACCATTATCAAATCTCTTCAAATACACACAATGGTCTGATTGACACCTACTGTAGCCATGCTCAGTCATAAACCTATCAAATTTTAAGTACCATTGCCTAGGAGCTTGTTTGAGGCCATACAAGTTTTTCTTCAATCTGCACACAAACTTCTCCTTACCCTTGACCTCGAATCCTTCTAGCTGTTCCATATAAATTTCCTCATCCAAATCTCCATGAAGAAATGTTGTCTTAACATCTAGCTGCTCAAGATGCAAATCCTCAAAAGCAACCAAAGAGAATACAACCCTTATAGAAGTCATTTTAACAACAGGAGAAAAGATCTTACCAAAGTCAATACCTGGGTTTTGTGTAAATCCTTTCACTACTAATCTGGCCTTATATCTCATCTGTCCATTCTCACCTTCCTTCAACCTGTAGGTCCATCTATTCTTGAGTGTTCTCTTACCAGCTGGCAATTCAACCAAATCCCATGTTTGGTTCTCTCTTAAGGACTCCAACTCCTCAACCATGCCACGCTCCCACTCACTCTTGGACTCCACCTGTATTGCTTCTTCAAAACTCTCTGGTTCTCCACCATCAGTTAGCAATAAATAAAATAAAGAAGGAGAATATCTAATTGGAGGCTTACTCACCCTTTCTGACCTCCTGATGGGTGTCTGAGACTCATTCACAACACGTTGTCCACCCAAATTCTCTGACAGTGACCGACCTCGGTCACCTCCAGACCTGTTACTGGCCGATGTCAGTTTTGCCTGACCGACCTCGGTACCTGTCCTGCCGACGTCGGTCTTTGTACGGCCAACACTGGTTTCTGAACTGTCGACGCCGGTTCCTAACCTGCCGACGTCAGTCTCTGTGTTTTTCTGCAAGTGATTATTTCTTTTTCCCACGAGCTCATCTTGGACTTTCACCTCATCCAATTCACCATTGCTCTGCTCAGATTGATTCAACTTCTTTAGCTGATCACAATACATCACTCTTTCGTTGAAAACAACATCACGGCTCCTGATTACCTTGTTAGTTTCTAGATTCCATAATCTGTAACCAAAATCATCTGAGCCATAGCCAATAAATGTGCACCTCATAGACTTAACATCAAGCTTCTTTCTATTTTCCTTATCTATATGCACAAAGGCTTCACAACCAAAAACTTTGAGATATGAGAGATCAACCTTTTTACCTATCCATGCCTCTTCTGGAATACCACCATCCAGAGCTGTAGAGGGTCCTCTGTTAATCAGGTATACTGCAGTGTCAACAGCTTGTGCCCAAAACTGTAAGGGCAAACCGGCATGCAATCTTATACATCTTACACGCTCCATTATTGTCCTGTTCATCCTTTCAGCAATCCCATTCTGCTGAGGTGTCCTTGGAACCGTCCTTTGCCTGCAGATTCCATGCATGTAACAATAATCTCTGAACTTATGACTATAGAACTCACCGCCATTGTCTGATCTCAGGCACTTTAATCTTTTACCTGTTTCATTCTCAACCATAGCTTTCCAAACCTTAAAAGTCTCAAATACATCAGATTTTTTTTTAATACAATAGATCCATACCTTCCTTGTAGCATCATCTATGAAAGATACATAGTACTGTGATCCTCCAATGGAAGCAACCTGAGCCGGTCCCCACACGTCTGTGTGAACAAGCTCCAACTTGTGCCTCTTCTTAGTAGACCCAGTCTTGAGAAAACTAACCCTTTTCTATTTTCCAAATACACAGTGCTCACAAAACTCTAGATCTATGCCTTTTAAATCTGAAAGCATACCTTTGGACTTAAGAATTGACATCCCCTTCTCACTCATGTGGCCAAGCCTTGAGTGCCACAATTTAGCATCCACATCTGAAGTAGATAATACAGAAGGTGATTTGTTAGTAACATAATTACACAAATAGAGAGTACCTTCTCTCTTACCTCTAGCCATAACAAGTGCACCCTTGGTCACCTTCCAAGATTCTGCTGTGAGAGTTACTGTACAACCCTCATCCCCTAACTTTCCTGCAGAAATCAAATTTCTCTTCAAGCTAGGAACATGCATCACATCTCTCAACACCCATGTGTTGTTATTCTGCATCTTCAGCTGCACTTTACCTTTGCCAATTATTTTACAGGGCTCATCATCCCCTAGATACACTATTCCAAAATCTCCATGGATATAGTCACTAAAATATTCACTATTAGGGGTAGCATGAAAAGATGCACCAGAATCTAATACCCAAGATTCTATATTATTATGCAGAGAGAAAATTAAAGCATCTTGTGCAATACCTGCAACCTTGGCTTCTTCCTTTCCTTCATGCTGATTGTCCTCCTTAGGCTTTGACCAACAATCTCTGCTTATGTGCCCCATCTTTCCACAATTCCAGCATTGTGGCCTTCTGCCATTTCTGGATTTAGATCTGCCTTTCCCCTTTGACTTGGATCTTGATCTGCCTTTCTTGCTCTTCTCTTTCAGCCTTCCCCTGCTCTCAAAACTTAAAGTGTTCCCAGATGCCTCTTCTGTGCTTTTCCTGCGTATTCCTCATTCAAGATAACACTAACAACATCCTCTACTTTCAAAATATTTGATGCAGATGCAGTATTACTTACTACCATTACTAAGCCATGCCAGCTTTCAGGCAAAGAACATAATATTAAAAGAGCTTTTATTTCATCATCAAACACTATATTGACTGAACTCAATTGATTCACAATTCCATTGAAATCATTCAGATGAGTAGAAACAGATCCACCTTCATTCATATGCAAATTAAATAACTGCTTCATAAGATATACCTTATTGGAAGCTGAGGGTTTTTCATACAAATTTGCTAACATAGTCATCAACTCTACCGTAGACTTTGCCTGTGATAGATTAGATATCATAGTGGATGCTAGACTCAGTCTTATAGACCCCAGAGCCTTTCTGTCAAGAACTTCCCATTCTTCATCCTCCATGTCTTTGGGCTTCTTTGCAACGCCACCTAACGGTAAGTAGAGATCTTTCTGATACAGATAATCCTCTATCTGCATTCTCCAGTGTTGATAATTTTTTCCATTAAACTTTTCCGTTCTCAATTTACTTTCATCTGCCATTGCTTCTCCCACTCAAACAAAAATCCCTGCAGAAATCCCTGTGAGAACCTGTAATCAATACACACTACACAGATCTGAACCACCTGTTAGTGAACCTGAGCTTTGATACCAATTGTTGGATATCAAGCTCTGAGCCTGCAACCTAGGCTTTGATACCACTTGTTGGGGATCAACCAACAATAGATTACAATTGTGAAAGCAATAAACGCGGAATTAAATCAGATAGACAAGTAATTAGAATGAGATAATAGCAAGAACAAGAGATACAAGAAACCACCCTGAAAACTTGTATTAACAAACTCTTTACAAAAGGAATACAATTGAAGAAACTGCTTTCTTCCACACCTCTCTTAGATGTATAGATCTCTCACTAGATCTCTATTCCTCAAGAGCTCTCTCTCTCAAGAACAATCAACTCCAACAAACCTGGATTGATTCAATTTTGTACTGTTCTTCACATACAATGAATTACAATAATTCACAATAACTACCACCAAAACTACTACAACAATAAGCTAGGAAGATCTAATTCTACATATAGAATTAGGAGACTTGAGCATGCACTTCCAACAAGCAGTTAAGCCACTTGAACAAGGGCTCTAAAAATAGTATTGCCAATAATAGAGACGCGAGCTTGAGACTACAACTCAAACTCATCATGCAAAGACTCGCTTCTGTCCACGAAAATAGCTTTTTGGACACGCAGGTAACCGACGTCGATTCCTGTTGCTTGTCTGTGACCGCCGTCGGCCGATCCTCTGCCAACGTCGGCGTCTCTACAACTGCTTCTGACCGACGTCGGTCGCTCCTGACCGACACCGGTATCTGTGTAGACCCGAAACTAATAATGTATGCTCCTTGGTGAAGCTTTTAGCTCCACACCCTAACAGCTAGTAGTAGTTTTTATTCTACTCTTTGTAGGTCTGCATGTTGGTCTCAAACTAGGTGCATTTAGAATAGAAGGAAGTCAGTCTACTCTAGAGGTTTATCCCAAGGAGCGCAAGAGTCCCACACCTTGGAAGACGATCCCATTGTTACAACGAGACATTGAATCACTCTTTAGTGCACAAGTCCAAGGCATTAGGTGAAAAAGTGTCATATGCTAGTGCGTGCGAGAGCCTTTCATACATGGGTTCACGTTTCAAGTGATAACAAGCCCTATATCTTGCATCCTAAATCTTTGGACAAAATTAAATTAAAACAAGAACAACCCAAAACAAAAGAGTTTTCAAAGATTAGAATAAATATATGTTTGAAGATAATGTTCTCATATGTGAAGTTCAATGAACTTTGAGACTAGTGGCTTTGTATATGCAAGGTAAAAAATGCAATTGAGCAAAGAAAGACCCCCATCACCTTCTCCCCAAGTTGCACTTGCACTAGCTACATGTGTTTGATATTTCATACACCCAAATAAGTTTCAATTAAATACAAGCCATAAATAAATAAATAAATAAATACATACATACAGATTAGTCAAAATTGAATTCATTCTTCATGTTCCATAAAACAAAGCTTGGTTTTTTGCAAAGGTAGATTGTAAAATGACAAAAATAATTGAAAAGGCATAACCATTGAACAATAACATGATCTCCCCCATAACAAGAAAATGTTGCATGTAGCTCTTTAACTAATACTTGTTTGTGTGGTTTTAGTTGTGTCACTTGCAGAATATCTATATCATCTTCTTCAGCTTCTCTTCAACCTCAATGTTAGTAGGGTTTGCACCTGTGCAGATCCCATCATCAATATGTTATGAATATTTTGTTAAAATTCGCTCTTGTCCACATCATCATCTTCCTCCACCTTTTTACAATCAATCTTTACTTTTGAGACATTCTCAAGTAATTGATGATCTTCTCTTGTTAATTTGAGAAGGGAGAGTCTTCAACTCGACTGTGACTAGAAATATGACAAATTGAATAGTTGCGATAGAGTTTGACATAAATAAACAAGAATCAGACACTACGTAGACTAACATAAATAGTACTCCCAAATAGTCTTCTTTTAATAAAACTATTTTTCTATTAAAAACATCTAATAATTTAATACATAATTTATATCATACTTTTAATAATTATGCAAATACTAAAACTACATTACAACTCTTATTTATTTAGATATTTTATTATTATAATCAAATAAATATATTTATATATTATTTAACTTCCCTTTTATGTTTGGGTGTAACCCTACTCATAATTATTATTTTGAGGAAAAAGAACTAGCAGTCTACTTACCTATTAAACAGCACAATTTGGGAAAAAATTAATTTATCTCTACAAATGTTACTATGAGTGTGTAAAAGTAGGGTCAACTAAACAAATAAAAGAACCTAAAATTTTATGTGAAGTAAAATGATTATCACTTAAAAAAAAATCCCAATCAATGAATTGCGAGAAGTATTATTTTAGAGATGCAACAAGAAGCTCCCATAAAGGAACATTGTGAGCCTCTGTGCCAACATTTTGAGAAATACATTTTGGGTTTATTATGGTTATGTCCATATTTACTTTTAGCAGTCAAATAAAAAGGGACCACCTGTCCTTCCCACACAGCCTAAATATAATGGCTAACCTTCTTTCCTGTGTGGCAGACGTCATTTTGGCGTTTCCTTTCTGCTGTCCCCAACGTTGGGGGAAAAAAGTTATAAACAATGTTAAGGAATGCTGCACAAAGTTCAGGGGACCACTGAAACGGCAGAGCTGCTATTATTCTCATACATCCGACTAAAGCGGCATGGACATTATTGTCAGAAGCATAGGTTAACTATGAACTCGAAAGACAGATTGTTGGGGGAATCTTGCACACAAATTGTAATAAATGTTTAGAAATCAATGGTTATTTTTTGAGATCATGGATTGAAACAGGGTGTCGTCAATATAACTTCCAGTTGACTGTATAAATATAAAAATAATCTGTTCCTTAAATTTCAATTCAAGCTTTATTGTCAGGGTTTACTTTTGGACAAATTTTAACCAGGGTTATCATTGGTGCCTGTTGGTTACGCTCAAGGTCATTATTATATTTTAAAAATCAATGAAAAATTAGAATGAAATATTTTGTAAAGTCGTCTTAAATTTGACTGAATATTTCAGCAATGGGGTTAGAAGGTTTCCTTCCTTTTCCTTACCCACAATCAATCGAATATGTTTCTACTCCAATGCAATAAATAGAATTGAGAAGATACTTGGACGAATATGTTCAAAAATGAGCATTTTTTTTAATAATCACTATAGGAATCAGTAAGGTCTTTGATAAAGTAAGGTTGAGACTATGGATCGAAATGGAATGTTGCCACTATAACTTTCAACTGACTATATAAATATAAATATAAAGATAACCAATCCTCTAAATTCCATAAATTGAATCTGAATAGATGCTGACAACGCACTCAGGGTCCATCATCAAGATCACTATTGCACCTTAGAAATTGATGAAACCCTAAAGACAATGCACTCAGAGTCTATCATCAGGGTCACTATTGCACCTTAGAAATTGATGAAACCCTAAAATGAAACATTTTGTAAAGTCATCCTAAATTTCACTGAATGTTTTAACAATGGAATTGAAAGGATTCCTTTCTTTCCCTTGCCCACGATCAAACGAATATGTTTCTACTCTAATGCAATAAACAGAATTGAGAAGATACTCGGGCAAATAATCCTTTTTTATAATGGTAAGAAGCCTTTCCCATGGTGGTAATTATGAGAATAAAGTTGGAGAGGAACATGCGTTAGTAAAACAAAGTAATAATTGTCCTTTGCTGAAGATTCATGTATCTTCCTCAATTCAAAGCTTTTTACAAACAGACAAAGCAAGTCAACAGCTATGGACGTCCATTTGTTAGCCTTATTCGATTGAATTACCCCCAAGGTTTTCTTAGCCATGTTTGAGATCAGTCCAAACAAGGCTGTAAAATCAATCAGTATGAACAATTGGTTTTGATATTTTAGACTTAGCCGACACAGATGAATGATCCGTTACGTCGTATGTGAAGTCTTAGTGATTTCTTTGCCTTACAAATTGGGATGTCCAGCGTTGGCATGCATGTGTAAGAGATTCGACATCAGTTAAATCTAACAGAAAAACGTTAGGAAATGGGATTATATTGCCTTTGGCGTCTTTAATTATTTGTCTAATCCGTTACTTTAATGGTTACTACTTTTTTCTCTCCTGCACGTGAAGAAACACATCAATCTGTAATTAACTTTACTCCTAGGTTTCTGCAAATCTTATCATATTTATGTGATTTTTGTAATCACACAACTAATTTGTATTTTTAATTTTTTTTTATTGAACCTTATTTTTATATGAATTAGGTGTACAGAGTGTTTCTTCAACTTCATGTCAAAGACTGAGATATTCATTCTACTAAATTCGCTTAATGTTATCCTGACCTCATACCTTTTAATAATATTTGTATTTAGATTTTCTATATGCTGTGTATTTGAATTGGGCAATGAATCTGCTTATTGAGGAACTGAGGGCTGTGAAGGTGTTGGGCAGAGGGGCTACTGGAATTGTGCTTCTGGTTGTAAGAGTTGGCTGCAAGGAGGACCATCAGTTTGCTCTAAAGGTCTTAAGCAAACACAAGAAATCGAGAGGAATAGAGAGGGAGAGAGAGATCCCATCCTCATTGCACCACCCTTTTCTTCCATTTCTCGTGGGTGAAGTAAAGACTGACACCATGGTTGGTTGGGCTGTTGAATACTGTCCCGGAGGTGATCTCCATCATCTCAGGCAAATGCAGCCAGAGAAGAGCTTTTCAGAGACTGCAATCAGGTAAAAGTTCTTGTCTAATCAGGTATAAGGAAAAAAATAATTATATTTTTCAATTACTGGTAAATATTTCTAAGAAATTTCGTTATCAATTCGTTATATTGATAATGTTTATGGTGGGATATTTCTCAGGTTTTATGCAGCAGAGGTTGTGTTAGCTCTAGAGCACCTGCACAGCCAGGGTATAGTTTACAGAGATCTCAAACCAGAGAACATCCTCCTGCAAAGCAGCGGACACATTATGCTCACTGATTTTGATCTCTCCAAGAGGCTTCTACCTCACTCCAACGAATCTCATTCTTCCCCAACACCACACCACCAAAAGCATACCTCTCAACAGAGAAAAGGGTTGTCTGCTTTAGGTAGAATGTTAACCTCCAAGCGAAGAAAGCCCTGCTCAACAACCCAGGTTTCACCAGCTCTAAGCCAAATGAGAACAGGCTTCTCGAGATCGAATTCGTTTGTGGGTACAAACGAATACGTGGCGCCTGAGATTGTAAACGGAGAAGGCCATGATTTCTCAGTGGATTGGTGGTCTCTCGGCGTTTTGCTATACGAAATGCTGTATGGCAAAACCCCATTCAAGGGGTCGAACAAGGAGGAAACCTTCGCTAGAATACTCTTCATGCGACCAAAGTTCATGGGCCCCTCCAATCCCCTCCACGACCTCATTCTGAGATTATTACAGAAAAAACCCTAAAAAAAGGCTTGGTTTCTGCAAGGGTGCGGACGAGGTGAAAAGGCATGTATTCTTCACAGGGCTTGACTGGGAATTAATCGACCAGGTGAGCCGTCCGCCAGTTGTGCCCGACCTGGACACCAGTTATAACATTCTAATTGACTCACGCCTGCAGAATGTTGTCGACTGTGTAAATTATGTGAGAGTGAGCGCATCCATAGAGGAAGAGACAAGCGACTCCGAAGTCGACGAAATCTTCTAATCACAGCTATCATAATAGAAAACAATCAATCTTTAATAATGGTAATCATGTGTCATGGTATCCTTTGCATCCCCACACTCTACACAGTTTATATACTCGGGGAAATGAGGGATAAATACGATATGTCGTATGTGCATACGCCTGTGTAAACTTAAATATATTAAGAGTGACATCAGAGAATACAAATGTAAGGCTTTTGAGAATTTAAAAAGAAATTAGAATAGAATGGAGAAGTTATAATCTGATCCATTATTATTGTAATTAGAATAATTATTCAGAGATTTCATGTAATGCTTTCAGGCATATTAAAAAAAATTAGAATAGGTATAATGTAATGGAGAAGCTGCGATCTGATCTATTAGTATTGTAATTAGAATAATCACTCATAATACAATACAACATTCAATGATTTCGTTTTTCGATATATCAAATAAATAAATAAATAAATAATTAGAATAGGCATCATGTAAAGAATCTACAATCGATCCATTATTATTGTAATTAAGAATAATTGGTAAATATTTTTATTAAAAAAATTATGTTAAATGGTTAATATAATGATTTAATTTAACATTTTTATTTAAAAAAAATAAAAGTACCAATGACTTATAGTTTCTGATTTTTATTGCCTTCTATTAAATATATATAAAATAATATATTCTTAATTTTATCAAAATAAAAATAAAAATGAATGGAATGGCATCACACTCTAAAAAATAAGAGAGGAGATCAGGTCATATTAAATAATTAAGATCCTAATAAATTAGTATAAGTTAAATAAATATTTTTTTATTAAATTTTTAATCAAAAAATAAATAAAGTATCATAAGATATAATACAAGGCAAGTCGGTCACAAAAAAAATAATGATGCAATTTCAGTTAGAGGGTCTTATGAAGAATAACCTTAAACTCTGCATTCAAAGACTTTAACGCTCACAAATGGATAAATACACACAATCCATGCAAAAAATTAAAAGCAACATACTTTAACTTATTTATTTTAAATTACTAAATACACACATACAACATACTACATGTAATATTATAATAGCAGTGCATATATGGAAGATAAATGGATGTGGTTCACTCCTACAACACTATTTAGACTCAAGCACACTCTTCATAAACTCTCTACTTTCATTTTTCTAACTACTTAGTGAATAACTTTATTTTCACAAACTTCTCACCATTTAATCAACTCCTCTCCTTACTAAACTCTCTTAGCTAGTTGATTTGTACCTTAATCGAGTAGAAATCTACTTAAGACAAAACTCTTCTCCAATACAACACATCTTCTTATCAAGGAATTTCCAAAGAACTATTATGAAAGTCCCAACATTTCAACTTCCATTCAAGAAACATTTTTCCTTCCCATTGTGAATCTTTGGATTCTATATGTTATGAGGCATATTTGATAGGTGAAAAATTCCCTACAAATTTTGTTATCATATCATAAAACTTGTATCTGACACTAGAATGGTTATGATCTATTGCAAAGTATCCACTGGGTATTTCAAAGTTTAAAGAGATCCAAATAGAACTGTAAGCGTGACTCATGTTTTGAAGCTATGAAACACTTCTTGAGGTTATCTATAATATGTATACAAGCCATAAGATGATGCAGTGTAACGTAACATATTTTTAAGAAAATCATAATGGTGAAACAAGTTTTTATTTGGAAGATGGTTTTCTAAGACCCTCTAGATGTTACCTCCAAACCATGAGCACAACACTATAGTGCTTTTTAGAGTTCTGTGTTGAATTAAAATTCCACATCAAGTTTCAAGGTGTTGCACCACTTGCAAAGACTATTCAAATGTTGTGTCCATGCCATAAAATGATGCAATACATTGTAGGGTGATTTAAATCTCCCCTAAAAATCATAGCTACAAATTAGGTTTTCAAGGATTCTTGCACTAAAGAATAGTGCATGGAAACTTATATCAATGGTCTGATGATCTAAGACATATTGTAAACCTCATAAAATGTTTCCAGAAAATTGTAAACATTATAACACCAAAGAACCAAGATATTTCTTCTTGCTACCAACTGACTTATGTTTTTTCATGCATGATTACTTGAGGACCTAAATGCTCCTACATCATACAACTAGGGTAACATTTTGAGAGCACAATGCTAAAATTTTTAGACTACATGGTATAACCATCATTTTGAACTATGTGGTAAAGGCACAACATGCCCTTCAACTTGTGAGTTACTTCCATACTTTTCAACCTTCTATTGGACCATAAATTATCATCTTCTACCTAGCCATTTAAGCCTTCTCTTTCCCTTCCCCATTGATTCAGTGTATCCCATCCATCTCTTCTAATGTGTTCTCTTTCACTTTCCATAATATATTGTAGGATTTTTTCCACCTCTATCCTTCAACCTCCATCAAGTTGTCTTCATGTTGTTGTTGCACTCTTTTATGTGTTTAAACCCACCATACTCTAATCTAATACACCAAAATCCACCATGGCTTTGTTTATTATTTGTCAAATCTACCACTGGAATTCCAAACCAATAATATTTAATTAATCTAAATCTTTCTTCCTCATACTAGTTACTACCTTCACTATTGTTGCATTCCTCATTTCTTGGGCTTCAATATGTTGGCCCATCCCCTTCATACCTGCCTCTTTGAAATCTCTCATCTCTTCCTTATTGACTACCTACAATACATATTCAAACAATTTATCCACCTATATTAATAGGTGGACTATACTATTAGCTTACTCTTTATAAGAGCTTCAATGAGATAATTCATCTCCTAAACTTATTATTTCTTTATGTGCTCAAGTAGTTAATTCTATCCATTTTTGAAGGCTTCCCCAAGTATCTTCTCTCCTTCCTCTAATACACTTGCATTGAAACATTCAAAAACAAGGATTAAATTAAAATATTGGGACTTAAGAGCCATTTTAAGTATTCCCTCTAATGGTGCCTCTGTTGCATCCTTCTCTTTTACCTCACATACATTAGTTGATATAAATATTAGATGCTCATTATTTCCTCCTTCTCCTATTCTCTTCACTCTCTTTTCTTAATTTTCACATTCCTTTATTTTATTATTTCCTTTTATATTATTTTCTTTACATATATAAATCAACTTCTCCATGTTTTCTTCACAAAATTCTCCAAGTGCAAGAGTTTGCTGATTGATTCATATTTATTTCTATATCTTGGGTTGATAGAACCATTGATTACTCATTTTCCTCTTCCCCAACTCCTATGTAGGCTTCCCCCACATTTGTAACACCTTGTTGTAGTAGAGGGGGTCTAGTTAGTTCTCAATTTATTATGACTAGGCACAAGCATAGGAAAATCCCTTTGTACTCAACATTTGAACACTTGGTTGTACCGACATCAATCCACATAAGGCACATGACTTATGTACTCACCCAAAGCATAAATGAGAAGGAAATGGGGCCCAAATTGGGATATTTATGCCATGTCATGAGACTAACATTAGGGCACTTAAGAAATTATATGAAAGCTCTAGGTATATCTATAAGCATAAGCCCTTTGTGGACTAATCCTAGTGTCATATAGGTTTTTAAAGGGTCAAAAGATGGATTTCACTCAAACTATTCATAATTGACATGCAATCTTAACAAGGATAGGAATACTTGGTGCATAATCTACAGTCATTCCCTATACAAAGTTATGGTGATGTCATCATTCATTATAAAGACTCCATTAATGAAGTGAACTAGTAAAAATACATGACTGCTAATTAACATATTTCCATTGAAAGTATAATATTACATACATATGTATTCCCTTATTAATTCAAAATGACATGTAAACCAAACAGATTATGAATTAATGAAATAGTCTTTGTAATTAATTAGATCTCATAATAAAGTATAGAGTTCATAACAAAGTATATGTTTAGTTTATACTACTTAACAACCCAGAGGCTCATACATGAGCTTAGGCACTTACAATGGATCCAAGTAGCCTCCATACTATTCCTAAACCTTAATGGTCATCGAATCAATGTCTATAGAGAATTATTTTTCCAGAGCTCCATTGCAATTTCTTCCTCTCCCCATCTCTTCTAGTTTGATTTCCTTAAATGGACTTCAAGAGCATCTTTGCCAAGGTGGAAGATGGACACTAAGTGCTGAGATGGAACTTGATCATTATAACCACTGACTCCATGACTCTGCAAACTCTACACTATAACTACCACATCTCTTTAAATCATCAAAGCTAACCTAAAAACTTAGGAGACAATTAGCCACCTACCAGCTAGCATAAGGCATGCACTACAACCTCCAGTTGGCTACGAAATTCCCAAAGGCTAACCACTTTAAAAAATAATCCCTTCATGCCTAGGTGGATGTCATGTTGGCATGAATCTACTACTTAATGAGTCAGGGGCCCAACATCACCCCATATAAAAAATTTAATCAATCCTTGGACTAACCTATCAATCTCTTGGGAGTGCAAAACTCAGGTACATTCTCCTTGAGTTCAGAACTGAAGTCTTCAAAGCCTTTAATGGTGAGCTTGATTTATTCTATGGTTCTATCTATATCGGTGGATGTAGCAGTAAGTGCAAGCACATCCATTTTCTCTAGCTCCTTATGGAAGGTCTTGACATTGGCTTTCACCTTTTCCACACTCCCATTTAAGATCTCTCTTTTCTTATAGGCCTTGGTCTATAGAGCATGGAAGAGTGATTCTAAGTTATGATCTTGATCCTTGATCTATTTTTAGAGTGTGTTAACACTCCCCATGATTTGCATCCATTTTATTATGCTTCTCCTTCTACTTTGCCTACTTTAGGTGCACATCTATTACTGAGGATTGGTTGGAGAAACATAATAAAATGGATTTCACTGCCTCTACTCCCTCCTAAAATCTTACAAAGAGATCTTCTACCTCTTAGTGATTATCATCTAGCTCTTTTTGCAACACAATGATGGGATCTTCTTATTATTCTTCCTATGTTAGCTCTAGCTTTAACCTTGGGAGCATCTGTTCCACCAACACACAAATCTTGTCGACCTTTGAAAGACCTAAAGTGTCAACATCGATCAGAAGAGATGGTTTGGCCACCTCTATGTGCTCATAGAGTTATTGCATCTTGAATCTATTGGCCTATGCCTCATGCTTGGATTTTTTGAGGAGCTTTTTCCATTTCCTCACCTTGCCATTATTTCTGATATTTTGGTGCACAACATTTTTGGACATTGTTATCAATGCAATCCTAGATTGGACTGGGTTAATGGATTGAGGGTTAGTAAGGAGGGAGTCCTACCCTTCTTTAGGCTTTTCCAAGCTCAAAATAGATGCTCTAGGCACCTCAAATAGGGGCTCATCCATGTAGTGGTATAACACAAATGAGATTTGTTTATATGTCCTGGTCATGGTAGCTTAGGGGGGCATAGTGTCATACATATAGATATCTTCCTCCTCCCAATTATTCTACATCATCTCTCTTATATTTCCTTCTCTATGATGGATTTTTCTATTTATATTTTCTCCTCTTCACTGGTGCCACTACTCTCTTTAACGCTCTCCTATGAGTACTCATTTATTTGATCCTTGGGGGTTTCTTCCTTGAAAATTTCCCCCTCACTTGCTTCTTCATCCTTGGGTTTTTCAATACTTACCTCTAAAGAATTTCCTTCATTGACAACATCACCTTATTGCTACTAGGGTTATTCTACCATCTCTGTTTATTGTTCTAAGGTTCTAGTATTACCTTATTTTTCTTTAGCCACCTCTTCACTACTTGGGCATTCCTCTTGCAAACCTTCTTCTACCTTCTTGGTAGGGTCATTTGGCACTTGCCTTACCACTTCAATTACTAGTCCTGCACTTGTGGGAACCTTCGGGGCCCTTTTATCTAACTTGGCCAATTTATTTTCCCAAGCAAGCCTCCATTTCTCTTCAAGTACCAACACCTTATTGATATCTTCCTTGCTCAATCCCATCTTCTTCCAAGCCACTCTTTTCTCCTCATCTATTTTTAGAGGTGGTGGGGAGGCCTCCTTGTTGGATGTTAGCATTGGTTTCCTTGGAGGGATTTTTAGTGAGGTGGCACTGGATTTGAGGCTTGACATTTCATCTATTACTTGAAGCATGATAGTCATGTCACTTTACAAGGATTCCTATACATTGTCAACACTTAGATCCTTTTTTCCTTCTTCTATCTACAGGATATAGGTCCTTTCTCGATCTTCTTTAGTTTCCTCCTCTATTATGGGTGTGAGGGTCACCTCTTTCTCCATCTCTATAAGAGTTATAGTAAGAAACATAATAGGTCATTGGTATTTTTCTTGTGCTTCTTGATAGAAGAATAACTCTCTTGTGTAAACTCCACGTGCTTCTTTAGAGTGGGTGCAAAATTATTTCTTCAAAGGAAACATTTAATTGAATGTGCTCCATGATCTCTTCTATATTCTCACCCTATTTCCTTTAGAGTGTCTTCTCCTATAGCTTCGGTGCATCCTTCCCTTTATCGTCGACTAGGAGGGGCAATCATCATCATTTGCAGGATCACCTCCCTTCTTGTGTGACTTCATCTCATAATAAAGGTTAAATATCCTCTCATTTATTATCACCTTATGGAGGGGATGGATGTCCATCCTGTCAGTTCCATCTTCCTCATATTTGGTGGCTTTGGCTCTGAGGTGCATAAAATGGCACCTTATCTTACTTCTATTGTGATCCATGATCAGGATCTTAAGATGTTATGCATCAGGGATTCTCCTTAGTGCCACCATGAAATACTTGGTTGAGAATGTGTAAGGCAACTAGAGCTACCTCGATAGGTTCCCATATGTGAGTGTTAGGTACACCACATAAAAGTGCTACATTACGGTAAAGGTTTTTGTTCCTACCAATTATTGGAGAAGTTCTTGAAGGATGTGCCACTCCTTCCCAAAGGATTTTATGCACCTATCAAACCACCCTTTCACCCTAATATTATACTTTTATGAGAATTTGGGTGGGTAAATGAAGTCCTAGTACTTCATTGTAGGGGACTTGTGGTTGGGTGGGAACACCCATAAGTGGTTGTCATCACTATCTGACACACCTATCTCCTTAATTACTATCAAAATCAACATATACCCCCATTTGAAGGTCGCATGTGTTTGATGGCACTCTTACACATTATTGACTATCTCTTTAGCAATGAACTTAGAGATGTTGAATTTCACACCTTATACCATATGGTGGGCAATGCACAAGAAGGTTTTGCTAATGTTGGACCACCAACCACTAGGGCACAATTTGGTGTTAATAAGGTGTATCACTTCCCTTGTGTCAAGTTCTTAGATGTCCTTAATGGGGAATGCAAACCCTAAATTACAGTAGCCTAGGATATTTATGACCTTTTCAACCCACACCTTATCCTCCATAATTTCTTAGATGTCTACCCCTACGCTAGGTAGCCCTATGATTTGTCTAATGAGGCTCACCAAGATCCTCATATGCCATCCTAAAAAGTATAATCGGTCACCATGTAGTTTCAAGAGGAGGAAATGTACCAAGTATTTTGGCTTGCCAAAGCTTAGTATCTCAAATAGTTACATGGCACTCATGGTTACTAATTTATCTCTGATGGAGACATTGAAGAGTGTGGTGCCTAACTTTGTCTTCTTTCCCATGTCTACCATCTAGTCCTTATTTAATTATTGTGCATTGATGCATGTTTAGTGGTTGTAGTCCTTTAGTTTTCACATATGTGCAAAAGACACCCACTTCTCCCCCACCATGACCTCTAAGGGGTATCCCATCTCTCTATAGGTGAGTTTTGCACTTGCTTCTAGATCTAATTTTGTGATGCTCATGCCTTCCACCATTTATGCCTCTAGTTTCATGGTGACTACTTGTCTCACCACCCATGATTTTTTCACATCATTCTACATTTGTGATGAACCTATGCTTAGCCTTTTCTTGTCTATCCTAAACCTACTGCTATTTAAATGTGATTGGTTATTCTACTAAAGACCAAATTTATGCTTGGTGCTTCTTTATAGCCATAGGAAATGTGACTGTGTATTCAGCTCTTGAGCTTCCTACCTTGTTAATGGTAGCCTAGTCATTCTACTAAAATTCTACTCTCTTATTTCTCTACCAATTTCTCTCCACTCACCTCCTTTTCAAATCAGGAGGGGCATTGCAGGTGATTGGTTCTCTCTGATACCATTTTTTAGGTTTAATGGCTTTGATTCTTTGCTCTGCTCAAAACCATTGAAAATGATAGTAACCCTACTACCTTAGCCATCATCTCTTTTAGATAATGGTTTTAGCTATCGCATTAATGGTTGGTGGTGTTTGGATTTATTGAAATTTGCTAAACCTATTATTTTTAATTCCACCTCCAAATTCTCATTTATTATTGATCTTTGTTCTTCCACCATTGTAGCATTAACTTTGCTAATAATTTATTAGTGAAGTGATAGGTAGTTCAAATGATCACTTCCCTCCATTTTTTGGGTGGGTGTTATATATCATAATGGTAATTCTCTTACATTTTGTTCAATTTGGAATAAAACCTGGGCACAATGCTTCACATGTGCATGATTTTACCTCCAATGTTCCATCTCTTCTCAGTGTTGTGCTTCCTTTCAAGCACACTTCTCTTTCTTGGTTGATTTTTCTACACTTTCATGTCTCTTACTTTGACCTTCCCTATCATATATACATCCTTGTGTTGGTCCTCTAGTACCTCAATATATCCTCTTGATCTCTTGTGCATGAACATTTTGAGTGCTTCCTTTCATTAATTGGTACTTACTACTTTATAACTTTGGCAAACTTTGCATGCACATAAAAACTTAGGTGTCTAGCTTCAAGCACTTAAAAATAAACCATGCTTGACTTGATGAGATTTATATGTGTAAGCGCTAGAAGATTTTCTCTATGGGCCTAAAAGTGCCATGCTTATTTACCCAACATAAAAGAAACAAAATATAGAAAGATTTGGCTTGCACCAAATTTTATTATGGTCAAAACCAAGCAACCAACTTGTGATCAAGAATTCAGTGTCAAATGGCACTAGTCCCATATTAATAACTATATAGATTTAATTTGTTACCATTGAAATGCCTAGGGAGTATTTCACTTGTTAACATGCATAACTTGCATGCATTAGTCTCCAATATAATGTGGATGGCATAAGGTCCCATCAACGTAATCTACAACTTGATTGGGTATGTGAGGTACTTAGAGTCATATAACAAGACTAGGGAACTTTTTATAAATACCTTATGCTTGATTGTCTTATCATTCCATACTTTTTGGCATGCATTTTCTATTTGTTAGCTCTATTGTGCTTGGGTGTGTGTCTCATCTAGGAAATCCATGTCTTCCAGTCATGCACTTAAGGATTCATGGTCATCCAATTGACTAATACATGTGATGTTGAATGAGGACATTAATAATTTCATAGGTAAAATGACATCTGTACCAAACACCAATTGAAATGGTGTAGTCTTGTTTGAACACTTGTATGTAGTGTGATAGGACCATAATACTACTGACACACAATCATCCCAATATTTGTGACCAACATTGCATGTTTTTCTAAGAAATATCTTTAATATTTTATTAAATTCCTCTGTAGTGACATTTTATTATAGATGGTAGGGTGTTATTTTATGGTGCACTACCATATATTTAGTTAGCAATATCTGAATGGTTTTATTAATGAAGTGATGCCATGATCACTAGTCAAACTAAGTAAGAATTTATAGACACTAATAATATTCTCCTAGATGATTCTTTCTATTGTGGCAATGGTAAAATCTTTGGTTGGTGTTTATTTGACCCATTTGGTGACATAATCTATGACATCCAAAATATACCTTGTGCCTATTTGTCTTGTCATGGGAGTGATAGGTCCAACAAAGTCAATGGCCCATTTTTCAAATGGTACCTAGGCAAGGATGGGGATGAGAGGTATCTCATCCCATTGGTTTGGTATAATCATGCATTAATAGATGTCACATGTTTTGGTGTACTCTTTTGCATCATGAAATAGAGTTGGCCACCACAAGATTGATTGTAGTACTTTTGCATTGTGGCATCTCTAGCGTAATGGCCTCCAACAATCCCCTCATGCACTTCTTATAATAATGAGTCCCATTCATGTTCTAAGACACAACGATACATGAATTCATCATGTCTCAACTTATATAGTTCCCCACTACTGAGTTGAAAAGGGGTGGTATGAATCATGAGCTACTTTTTTTCCTTAGTAGTCATGGTCTGAGGTGCAGATCTAGAGGTCAAAATTGCAGCGATCTTGACCAAGTCTTCTGGGACATGTTAGAACCTATAAAGTTTTATGTTAGGAAGATGATTTTCAATTGGCATTGATATATCATTAGAGTTGATGTAGGATAGATGGTCTTGTCTTGAGTTCTATTTTCTAGTCTTCACTACAATAGAGAATTAGAATTCTTGAAACAAAATAATCCATATACAGATACACCCATGTAAAATGGGATTATTCACCAGGTACTTAAGTGAATCATGATCAGTGAAGAAGATGAAGGGGGTCAGCAACAAATATTATCAAAAAATTTATAGGTCATAGACCATGGAAAACACCTCATGCTTAATTATGGTGTAGTTTTGTTTTGCCTTGGTTAGATTCTTACTTATAAAATAAATGGGAAGTTACATTTTCCCTTCACTTGGTTGTGTGAGAATGGCACCGATTATAGTACCAGAGGCATCAATGCAAACATGGAAGGGAGTTACCCAGTTGAGAAATTATAGTATCACTGCACTTGCTAGTTTGAGCTTCAGGGTCTCAAAAGCATCTTCCTACACTATGCCCCAATAGAATAGGTTATCCTTTTGCAAGAGTTCTTCTAGAGGCACCAAAATATTGGCATAAGTTCTTATGAACTTCCTATAACACCTGTAATGCCCAAGAAAGGCACAAATGTCATTTTGTGTTGATGGGGTCTGAAGTTTAAGGATGATTACAATCTTGGCTGGAATAATGAGTAGATCATCCTTACAGATGATGTTCCCAAAAAAAGTGCCAAATGACATTACAAAAACACACTTCTTGATATTTAAAAAAATTACAATTACCTGCACCTTTCAAAAATTAGGCACAAATTTTCATAGTGATCCTTCACTAGCCCATACATTATCTAATCATCTAAGTATACTTGGAGGAACTTGTGAATGCAATCTTTGAAATTGGTGATCACCACACGAGAGAACATGGATAGTGAATTATTCATCCCAAAGGGCATCACATTATAAATGAAACAACCCCATTCAATCATAAAGGTGGTTTTGGGCTTGTCCTTATCCTTGATCTGGATTTGATGGTATCTTGAGAACCCATTAGTAAAGGTGTATATCTTGAAACCTATGATGCCATCCAATACTTCATCAGTGAATAGAGTTATAAAGGGGTTGATTATGTAGGTGACATTTAATATTCAACTGACTGACACAAATTTGGATGCACCCATCCTTTTGATGTTGATGACCATGGGGCTAACCCATTCATATTTTTGTATGAGGTAGATGACACCTATAGCTAGCATGCCATCAATCTTCATCTTAACCTTGGAAAAAAGATTTAGGTTCATCCTATAAGGATGCTTCTTGATGGGTCTTAAACCATCAACTATTTTGATGTTCATCTTCCTTAGGTATGGGTGTGAACCTTTCATATATTTGTAGTTCTAAGGGAACAAGTCTTGGAATTAATTCAAGAGATCTACATTACATGCCAATTTTGTGTTAGACCAATAGGTATCCAGAGTGGAAATTTTTGGTTCCCCCTCTAAACTAATATCTACCTTGGTATTTCTTAATGGCACTTGATAGGGTTCATTCTTCTCTTGGTGTGAATCTTAGACTTGTCTACTACCCTCGATTATTTCTACCTAAAGATGGCTAGTTATTCTTCTTCAGGGGTGTTATCCTCAACTTGACACACTAACTTCCTTTTTCCTATCAAATTATTCTAATTGCACACCTTTCATGTGTCATCATCTGCCTCACTAGAGTCACTATTAAGAGTTTTTTGTTCAAAAAAGGTTGGGAGTGCTAACCCTTTTTTGTTGAATATGGCTTTTAGGTGTTCCTCTAATATTGTAGTGTCCTCAAATATGGATCTTCAAACTACCTATAATGGATTAATAAATTCAAGGTTTTGTGAATAAAAGGAGAAGGTATGGATAAACCACTCCTTAAAGTCATCCTAATTAGTTTTTTCATGACACATCTCATTGACTAAGTACTATGCCTACACCCAAGTCTTCAAGGTCCTATAGAAGGCATACACCCATAGATCTGTTGGGGTATTTTATTTACAAATAGTCCATGTTTCTTCACAAAGACATACATGTGTGATAGGGTTATAGTCACCAAAATAGGCAAAAATGTCCAAGTCCTCATTTCTCTTTCCAAATCTAGTGCAAATGGTTGCCTTCACATATTGCCAAGTTAGCAAGCTAGGATTTTATGTTACCCATCAGTGAGTGATAGTACTCTTCAATGTGTATATTAGTGCACCCATTTTATCCACCTCTTTTAGAATGCATGACTTAGTGTCATGGACATAGTCTTATATTAGATTACTCCCTTCATATATTGGAAGCACTACAAATTTACCCTTACTAAGGCAAAATAATCTTTTTCCCCTTTTCTTGGTGTAAGGGACCCATAGTTTAGAAGTATGATCAATCTGGACTTGGCCTATCTTTATTGGTTTTGGTAAATTTGTGCACACCAAATGATACCATCGACCAATGGTCTCATATGCTTCCTCAACCCATCAATCAAAAACAACATCAATGGTGTCTAAAGCTAATTGTCCATCTTCCCAAGAAAAGATTCCTTGATCATTTGGGTTTAGAGTCTCGACACCTTACATTATGATGTTATAAATGTGGTTGATCTGATTCTTAATTTCCATGCTCTCAACATACGGGGTAATTGGTCATTTGAGAGGGTTATAACTACCCTCGCCTTTTCATTCTCAAATATCATGTATCACCTTTTAAAGTGCATATTTGCATTGTTTGCATAATACAATGGTCTTCTTAGAAGTACTAGGTAGATGTCCTACTCTTCTAACTCGATCACTTCAAAGTCAACATAGAAGTTGATGCCCATTATATCTATAATTGCATCTTCATAATTCTGATAGGTTGAACTTGTGTCTTATTAGCCATGAAGAATACATGAGGGGGAGGTCTTAGGATTCGATTACCCATTTTTTCCTAGGTGATCTTGGTCAAGATGTTGACCTTGGTGCCTGTGTCTACAAGAACCTCATAGATAGACCATCTATCAATAGTGGCATTCACCATGAGTTCTTGGTCATATTTATCATTTTGTGTATTTCAAAATTATCATGCCTTTTCTATGTGTAACATGATGACCTCAACTTGATTTTGTCCTACATGTTCCATAAACAAGTTCTTTAATAGTAACAACATTCCTTCTGTTTACAAGAGGAATAGGATCTCAGTTAATTCTTATAATTTAGCTTCTTGGATATCCTACTTGTTATGAGAGGTTATAGTATATGCTTCTATGTATTACGTTAATTGGTGCTCTCATTGTATGTTTTGGATTACACTCATAGCTTGTTGTAATACATCTTTTTGTGCACTAGGTTTGGGTATAATGCCATTTTTTAGTTCAGGCTACATCATGTTCTCATTATGACCTTTATACCTATACTCTAAGTGTAAATCAGGTACTGGCAAAATTGGTAATTGAGTGGTGAATCCATTACAAGTAATTTCCTATACATTAACTATGTGCATGTAGACTATGCCTTTGGGGTCCATTTTTTTGTTTTTTGCTCATGCTTGATCATTCTTGTACCCTTGTCTATGATAGTTCTACCTTGGGTTAATTTTTTTTATAGTTTAAGGTATTCTTCAACCTTGTGGGACCCTTGATAGTACCCACACATGGGATTTGTAAGGTAGTCACACTAATAATGCTTTGTTGATCCACACTTGTAACATGATTATGATGGGAACCTTCCACCACCACATCCTCTACCTCACCCTTTAGATACTCATTACATCCTAAATAATATGTTATATTAGTCATATCCCTCATTACCTTAGTTAGCCTATCCTACAATTGTTATTGTGGCCTGTCACGTACCTCTTTCCATGTTTTTGTGCATTTCATTAATCACCCAACAATCAATAGTGGTATAGGTGTAAGCATCACACAACTGACAATATATGGTTGTGTTGACTTGGATGGTGCATTACAACAAAGAGAAGTTTCAGATGTAATGCACCTCTCGATATACTTCACAACTTAAAACAAAAGTGCACACATTCCTTCATGGGAAGTTAGTTCTATTATGGCCTTCTACTTCACAGTCAGTGCATTATATTCCACTTCAGGTGTCATACAATGAGATTTAGATAAGATTATGGAGCTAATATACCATATATGAAATCTACACTTCCATAAATGGGTTGATTCTAATATCTGCACTTTTGATTGCATTGGCTATGAGTGTGACTTCAAGCACTTCTTGAGGGTTTGTAAAAGTTTTCATGGAAAGTGCTCTTTGAAATGGCATGAGCAAGCCCCTAATGAAACATTGTACATGTTGGGAAGGGTGAATATCATATGGAAGCTTTGATAGGAGAGTTTTGAACCTTGCATCATACAAGGGCACACTCTTTGAGAGTCCTTAGTTAATCTCTTTTAGCATGGCGATGATTTATTACTCAAATTTTAGAATGGCAAATTCCTTTAGGAATGAATCCTTTAGGGTATCATAGTCAACTATGGCCTAGTTAGGATCAAAATTTATAGGTATGGGTGCGATCAAGTAAAGTGGCCACAAACTAGGTAGCCTTGCACTCAAATTGGGTTATGCCCTATGTGGACCACTATTGTTCACACTCAACACATGTTCTATAGTATTATCCACACCATGATACTGTGGTAAGTGCATATCTATTTCATAGTATATTTGTTAAATGGGGGATGTTGGTATTTGAGGCACTTGTCCCCCCATTTTTTATCCTAGTGGTAGTCCTTTAATGCCTCTAGCCATGGGGTTAGGCACTGATCCCATTATTACTATTGACATAGTTGATATCATTGGTACTTTTCTAATTACTTGTGGCACTAGAACACTTCCTATGGGCTATTTTTGACCTTGAATTTTTAACATTGACTGAGTTGGTCTACTCACATTCAAATTTTATTGTGGTTAGCTAGTGCCCAATGGTCTAGAGGTAGTTATGCACACCTCCTTATATAGAATAATGTGTTCAACAACAAAGTTGTAATCTAAATCTACAAAAAATCTAAGATGTAAGTCATTATTAGAGTGAATAAATACTTTTATACTTTCTTCAAGTGGGGGATCCAATATATGAGCATGCATCGTAAGTTCAAAGGGGGTAGGTGTATTAAGCATATCTGTAGTCACTAAATTCTATAGGAACCCAATGAGTTTCACACCTATCAAGTGTTGAGATCAATTCATCACTTCATTATATCTCTCATCCTCTCACTAATATATTTCAAGATATCCTTCCCCATGCCCTTCCCACTTGCTATGGGTTCTTTTGACACTTCTAGGTTTTAGATCTTCCATTATCCAATATCATCTTTTATTATAAATCTATCCTCTGAGATCTTGGGTGTCAATTAACTCATCCCCTTTTATTCTACTCATATGCGAAATGAATTTATCCTTTCATCCCCAAAGTTTTAAAACTGTAATCCACCATTAGCTTTTTGAGCCTTGCATTGAATTCCTTCACAAATGTGCCTCTAGTGTCACACAAAAATTGGTACTCTATTTCCTTAGGGCATGAGTATGTTGAGACCACACAATCAAGTATGTAGCTATTTAGGGCTCCCTTCCACCGTTTATATAATTATCTAGTCCAAGTAACATCTAGGGTCTTAAGCCTTTCTATGCACTCATTTTTCCACCCATAACATCATCCATAAATTCTTTTTTTTTGGGTTGAATATGCAACCAACCACCTGTATAGATGCTCAGGTAAGTTAGAGAAAAAGACCTCATAAAAAGTATCATATAGGTTTTTTTGAACCCATTTTATTAGCTTTTGTCATTTATAGGTTTGATGCTTTAGTGAAAAGCTATATTCCACTTGTTGCAGCGAACGCTTGATGTTTTCTAGAGAAAGTCTACACATCATTCTTTTATACCACTACAGTAATAAAATTCAACATAGGTCTTGAAAATGAAACAAAAATGTTGTATTAGAGGGGGTATTTTTATTTATTGGTTTATTATGACTAAGCACAAGCATGGGATACTCCCTTTTTACTCAACATTTGAACACTCTACTACATTAACATCAATCCACATAAGGCATAGGCCTTATGCACTCACCTAAAGTGTAGCTGAGAAGGAGTTGGGGCCCATATTAGGCTAGTTATGTTATGGTAGGAGGCTACCATTAGGGGACTTAAATAATTATAAAAAATATTTAGGTAGATTCATAGATGCATGCCCTTCATGGACTAGTCCTAGTATCATATAGACCCTTAAAGGGTCAAAATATGGATTCCAAACTACTCATATTAGACATGTGATCTTAATAAGGATATGAATACTTAGAACTTAATCTATACTCATTCCCTTTAGAAAGTTATGGTGATGTCATCATTAATTACATAGACTCTATTAATGAAGGAACTAATTAAGATGCACGACTGATAATTAACATATTTCTATTGAAAGTATAACATTACATACATATGCATTCCATTAGTAATTCAAAATAACATGTAAACCAAATGGATTATAGATTAATGCAATAGTACTCATCATTAATTAGAGCTCATAACAAATTATAAAGTTCATAACAGAGTATATGTTCAGTTCATACTACTTAACAACCTAGAGGCTCACATACGAGCTTAAGCATTTACAATGGAGCCAAGTGGCCTCCATACTATTCCTAAGACTTAATAGACATCAAAAAAATTTATACAAAGAATTATTTCACTAGAGATCTATTATAATTTATTCCTTTCCTCATCTCTTATAGTTTTAGCTCCTTAAATAGCCTTCAGGAGCATCTTCGCTTGGGTGGAAGGTGAATGTTGAGTGCTGAGATAGAACTTGATCATCATAACCACTAGCTCCAGTACTCCATAAACATTGAACTATAGCTTCCATGTCTCTTAAAATCATCAAATATGTCCTAAAAATTGAGAGATAGTTAGCTTCCTTCTAGCTAGCATAAGGCATGCACTGCAACCTCCAATTGACGACATAATTCCTAAAGGCTAACCACTTGATAAAATAATCCCCTGCTTAGGTGGATGTCATGCTAGATTAAATCTATTACTTAAAGACTTAGGGGTCTAACACCTTATAGTCCTTGTAGAAACACATCCACCACTTATACCTCATTCATTTATTCTACCCATTGATCTTCACTCTATCCCTCAAGTTAAACTTCAATTTTTCAGAGGGTAACTCTTCTCTAGTAGTGTACTCTTCTACCAAAAATTCCTCTTCATGTGCCTATAAATATTTTAGAAGCATTCCTTATATATATTTATCAACTGTTATACTTTACCCCTTTCTTATAAGAAATTATGAATTAAGGGAACCAAACATCCCCTTAATCACCCTCATCTCTTCTTCAAGAATGAAATATTATTCTTCTCATCCTTTGTTAAAAATGGTGATTTCATGGCCCAACATCTCAGCTACCATAAATTCTCTCTCCATAACCTCATCATCTTCCTCTAATGCAATATATTATTCTTTTTCTTCACTCAATACACCCTCCTAATTTGCATAATGTATTTTTATCCTATTTTAATTTTACTACTTGAATATGATAGAAAATAGTAGAATAATCCAAATTACTAAACATGGGATTCAATCATGAATATGAATGTATAGGATTGAAATTGACTATAATGATTTGACAAGTGGCATATGTTAAATATAATAACTAAAATAAAGGGATGCTTACTTTTATTTTTTGGCTAACTCTCTGACTGTGACCAAAATTTGGTAGTGGAAAACATACTAATGTAGGCATGTGATTTGTCTAGTCCAGAAACTATATTTCTATCTACACATGGTTGGTTATGTTAGATCTAGGTTAGTATTGAATATTGATACTGACCTATAGTGGTCTATATTGATGTGTGAAAAAAAATATGGTATGTGACTATATGGTCACCTTATCATATATTTGAAAGATTTATATGTGCAATGTTGAAGCCTTATGATGTGCACAACTCCATAAATCAGTCTCCTTAGCCTTGAAACCCTATATGATCTTATGAGGTCTTAAAACCTACAAAAATTGATAAAGTGTAATGAGATGAGCTAATCCTAATCACCCCCATTTTTTCATTGATTATTTCCTATTTATTTGATACTATGATGATGGAAATCAATCCACATGTAGTTCTCCCACTTAGTGTGACTGTGTAATTATGTTCCTTCACTATATGCATGTAGTTAATTATTTAATACTTAATAATGATTATTTTGACTTGGATTTGGTATAATTCAAACTTGGTTTGTGACATATTAAAATGATATATTTGTTATTTTGAAAGAATAGGGAACATTTGATTAATGTGAAATAATGTAGACATGTGTACCAAAATGTTCCAAGCTCCTCTATTAAGTGAGAGCTTGATTTGTATATATAAGTCCAGTTGGGTAATTTATCATACCATAAAAACACTAGGTATATGGGATGGCCTTAAGGAAAGGTTTGATTTTAAAAAGTAGACATTGTTAAGAGGGTCATTTTTATCTAGCTAAGGTCATTATCAACTATCAATACTGATTTAGTCTAATGTTAGAAACTTATGTAAATGTGGACTAAATTGATCATATGGGCATGTATGTGTAGGATAATATGTTGGTTTGAAAAAAATAAATATGTTCCTATAGCTGTGTAATATCAAAATGGAAGGTTCAAACTCATAAGGTAGTATATATGTGTGAGACAATGGTGGATTATGATAACAATTGTGTGCACAAATCATGCATAATAAACGTATGTCATATTTTTAATTGTCAAGTACTTAATTTAATATATTTTAGTAACTAAAAATTTCCCCTTTATTCAATTAATATAATTTGTAGAGTAAAATGGAAATATGTACATGAGTTTTTACAACACACTTTATCTTTAGTAGGAAGCTCTAATTGTGTAGGTCACTCAATATAAAACCTAAAATAAATGTGTAGTAGTCAACATCCATGGATTGAATATTTGAAATATGAATATAAATTTTGAAATTTAAAGAGTAATCAAGGAGTACACTTGTTTTTTTGTGAAAATGATGTTTCCATTGTAACTTGTTGGATATGATTCTTCCTTATTGAATCATTATAGAAAGATGCTTTCTACTTAAGCACTTGGAGATTTAAAATCCTCTTGTTGAACCATGGAGAAGTTATTCTTCCTTGTTGAATCATATGAGAGTTGGGGTGACTATTCCCCAAATATTTGTAATAATCTAAGACCTACGATTGGGGAGATATGTGTCCCAATCATGACAAATGTGGGGATAAGTATACAATCTATTAACCCAAATAACTATATATGAAGAAATGGGAACTACATGATCAGTTTACTAAAAATAAAACTAAATCAACCACTATAAATGGCTTGTAGCCTCAATTGTAGCTTTAAATTAGTTTTTTCAAGCTATCTCCATGTAAAACAAAAATGCATGATCATAAAGGAATGAAATTTTTTTGTGTCTCCATCATGACCACATGTTTGATAGTAGAGTTTCATTTTATTTAACTCAATGTAGAATAAATGCATGATCTAAAGGGAATGAACAATGTTCATGTTCCCATCATGAATAAATATTTGATAAGTGTGAAGTGGAATGATAATTATTCATCATTCAATTATAAACTATGATTTTTTTATGTGTGTGAACCAATATCATGCCTTATATATCTAAAAGTGTATAAATGTGCATGGACCATTATCATGCCCACTGAATATGTATCAGTTTATATAGAACGTTATACATTTATATGATATGATAAATATGAGAAATTTTATCTAAAATGTATGTGAAAACCTATAATTCATGTTTCTATAATTTTTTTACATATGCCTATGTATATGCAGCTAATTATGTGTGAATGTATACTCAAGTATTTATAAATTGAGTGCATATGCATGACATATGCTCCATAATCTATACTTATGTGCCAATATCTATTGTGTAAATGAATCATCTAAAATATGAACCACCCTAATTTTATTAAATGTGTATTCTAATATGATTTTATGTTCATGGAGGATTATGTGTCGATGACAAGCCCATAGTAATGCACCCATTTTGAGATGGGGGATGTGTCATGTAAATCAATCATCTTAAAATCAAAGTTAACTATTTAATGTCATGTATAAAGATATAATCAAGTATGATCTGTGAACATATGGAGAGTATGTCATCATAGTAATGCATATGTCAATGAAGGCATGTATGTACCATATGTAAGGCAAGGCATATAAGTGTCATGTCTAGATAGACATATCAATGAATCATGCAATAGTAAATATCATTGAATAAGACTACATATTAATTAATTACATGATACATATCATAGCACTATTATGTAGATGCATGATAATGGGGAACAAAAGGGTGGGGCTTAAAGTGCCATTTTTTCTTCTGAAAATAACAATATTTGAACTTGAAGATAATTTTAGAGACAATTGAAAAAATAATTTGACAATAATGTAAAAATATGAATTTTGAAATTATGAATGTAGTCTCTAAATATATATTTTTTCAATACCCATGTGATAAAAGTGTACATAATTTATGTATTTATGACAATGGCTTGACATTTTAGTGAAAAAGATAAGGAGACGACGTGTGTATGGACACACTTTTTTTGAGTAAATAAATGAATTGTTGTATGAAATTTCATATATGTATAGTTGAAATGTCTAAGATTGGTGAGAATATTTTTTATTAATTTATATATATATATATATATATATATATATATATATATATAATTTTACAAGACAAGACAACTAGAAAATTTGAACTACAAGTGTATGGACTCAAATTTTTGATCTTAACTTCATGATTTTTTTTAAAGCATAGCCAATGATGTATAGATTGGTGAGATATAAATTTTATAAACTTTTGATTAATGATAAAAATTTATAAATATATTTTTAAAGATATGCATATATTCCATAATGAGGTGTGTTGTGTAAAAATTAAGTAATAATTCAAAATAATAGTTTCACATTATATATATATATATATATATATATATATATATATATATATTCCCCATTAAAAACCCATATATATATTCCCCACTAAAAACCCATATATATATATATATATATATATATAACCTAAAACCTATCATGGAGCAGCCCACATGATTTTTAGGAAAATTAATGATTATTTGTGTCTTTGATGACACATCTATTCATGAAAAGTTTACTATTTAAAACACACACACACACACACACATGGATTTTTAGTGGGGTATATATATATATATATATATATATATATATATATATATATATATATATGGGTTTTTAGTGGGGTATATATATATATATATATATATGTATATATATATATGTATATATATATATGTATATATATATATATATATGTATATATATATGTATATATATATGTATATATATATATGTATATATATATATATATATATATATATATATATATATATATATATATATATATAACATTTTCCTCTCTAAAAATCCATGTGTGTGTGTGTGTGTGTTTTAAATAGTAAAATTTTCATGAATAGATGTGTCATCAAAGACATAAATAATCATTAATTTTCATAAAAATCATGTGGGCTGCTCCCCAAAGCCTAAACCTGAACTAGTTTTAGAGGGAAAGCATAAAATTCAAAATATATAAATATTGAAAATGTGTACGCCCTTTGAAAGGCAAAAAAATCTCGGTAAATACAAATTCCCATTTGTAAATACTCCCAAATAGGGTGTGTGTGTGCTTTTAAAAATGGAGTATCCCTTTGTAATTCATTATTTTTACTTGTTTGCCCACAAAATTCACTCATTAATTTTGAATTTTACAAACTTGGAATTGGTTTTTACTATTGATACTCTAAAAATTCTCCATTTACTTTGTCTTAATTATTATAAATTATTCAATTTTATTCTAGACTTGGACTTATTTATGTAAATATAAATAATGGGGTTAGTTTGTCATTTACAAAATACCAATTGAAGAGTTAACAAATGAGTAAATTGAAGTCAAGAGAGAAAAAGAAAGAAAAATAAAAGCATATATGAGAGCATCCATAAGATATTTTGGACAAGGTGAAGGTACTTCCTTCACACCAGGTAATATTTCAAATGAAAAATAACATGCCCACTTCCATGGAATTTAGTTTAGATACGTCTTCAAATGAGACAAGATAACTTAATTAATCCTTGTTAAATGCTGAAATTTAAAATGTATAACATGTAACAAATGAATTCAAATTGAGTGATGACATACATAGAGAAACACAATATGATGAAAATTATATCCATAATTAATTTTTTGAGCATGATGATAATCAACCTCACATAATGACCCCAATTCATCTCTCTTATAATGAAGAGGGATTAAAGTTTCCTATAGGATCTAATGTTAACCAACACTCTAATATCCCTTCTATGGTTGAAGTGTTAACACCATCCAATTTAATAAAAAATGGAGCTCCTACAACCACACCTCTAAGAATAATGTGATGAACACCAAGGTATTTTATTGAAATAGATAAGAAAATTATAGAATATGTGGAAGGTAAAATGTCAATAAGATAAATTATACGTCATTCTCAACATGTACAAGACTATGTATTCGAGAAGAAAATCCATAAAAACTAATGTCAAATATTTTTTCAATTAATGAAAATACAAAAAATGTTCCCTATGATGAATAATTTAGGGCTAAAAACAAGAAATATAGAGGTAATAAATAATTTAATAGGAATGAATCTATTTAATGCATTTAATGTAATAGATAATAGAAATTGAAAAATAGATAATAACATGGCAAGACAAGTAATAATATAATCTATATTAACAATTCAAAATCTAGAGCTTGATATCTTAGTCAAATAAATACATCCCTAAACTTGAATAGAAAACCTATAATAAATTACATATAAATAAGAACAAGGCTTGATAACCCTTTAATAAGACATAAGGTATTAGTTGAAGGAATAAGACATTTGATTGATTTTTTTTGGTATGACAACACAAGGGTCTCATATAATGTAAAATATGTTGTTTAAAGAAGAAAATTTTCAAAAAAGTACAAGCCACATGCAAAACATTTCTTGTACATGCCACAAATAAGTTTTATAAAAAATTTATTGAAAATTTTAACAGGCAATTGATAATTAGACAAATGTCATTTGAGATGTGGAAGCCCTTATAGATTAAAAGAAACTAAACACACACTCCATTTTTTAATATCCATGTTGAATTTGCTATGCATTTTTATTTTTTCATCATATATGCTATATTTTACATACTGACAAGATCATGCAAGAATGTATGATGGCTTCCCCACTTAAAATATCAAGAGAGTTAATTCAAAGTCTTTTCTATCATATACCTAAGGGATAATGCTTTTTACAAATAACGTTTAGATAAATTTTGTAACACTTGTGGTGGTTTATCACATAGGACCAGTTGTATACATGAAGAAATTTCACATGAATTTGGAAAGAAACTACTTGATTTAAAGAAGTACAAATTTGTAATGTATTAAAATATGGAAAAGAGTCATAAAGATGTTAGTTGGTTACAACCAAATTATTTGTATTTGATTTCATGTTTAAATTAAAGAAGAATATTATCTATAAATATGGAAGAGACACACACAAGGAAAAATGGTTAGATAATCAATTTGAGTTCTACAAAGATAACTTATGAGTTGGGACCATTATTACATTTGTGGTATTTGGTAATTACTACACACTACAACCACAAAATGAGGTTCAATCTTAGTTTTATACTTAAATTCAATTTAGCTTTTTTCATGCATATTACATTCATGTATGCACGTGATAGTACTAAAGACAACATAAATATTTTGATGGAGTACCACTTTTATATGAGCGATGATAGATTAAATTATACAAAATTTTCAAAGGTTATTTTTAGATATTTTATAAAAATATGAATGTAATATAAATCATGTTCAATACACACTACATTTGATTAGAAAATTATGCATGAATGTTTAATAGTTTTCAAATATTTTACTAGTTAATAAGGATGCATAAAAAGAGCGAGGTTAAAAAATTTGGAGTTTCTTTGAGGTTGGGCATGTAAAATGGGAACTTGATGGTGCATGTGCATGTGTAAAAAGAGACATTAAAAAAGAGAATGGAAAATGCAATGGTGTTGCTAATTTGATTGATGTTACAAGTATTGTGACTTAGTGTAATGATTTTTTTTCTCGTGGATCAAATAAATATTCTCATGTGAAAAGATTATTTTTATTAATGGAGGAATAATATAAATAAATGTATGAATATTATATTACATTACCTAGATTGAGTTTTTTCCCACTCCATTCAAAGATCAAATTATAGTTCATAAACTATTTATACTAGGGATATTACATGCTTTTATTTGGGCTATATGGAATTTAATTGAAAATAATGTGAGTCAAAAGGATGTGTTGAAAAATAGTATTATATACCACTAATGCCTATAGATACTAGGGATTCATTCCAACCACTAGGGGACCATGAAATGACATCATCGATTGACTTTGACCATGTCTTAGAGCTTATGAAACTAGGCATAATTTATTTATAATTAAATGTAGCCTTAATTATAAATGATATAGTAATTATTTCATAGATGTTCTTAAAAATTGATTATAATTTAAATTAAGGGTAAGTTTTTACATTAATTTCACCTATGGAAAATGACGAGGGAACATACTACTTGTATTGTTATGTAGAGGCAAAAAATTAAATAACCACAACTATCACAAATGGAAAAGACCTAGTCTATCCCACTAGATCTGTGGTGGTTATAGGAACTTGGATTTGTATATGATTTCATAAAAAAATAAAACAATGTTTATTTGAGTAATTTAAATCACATAGGGTGGTGATTCATTATTCAAATTTAGTTATCTCTACTAATATACAAATGCTAAATTTTGTGGAAATCCTGACAAAAAAAGTTTATGAAAAATTCATTAATTCAAGCATGAAGAGATTATTGAAAAATTAAAAATCAAAGATGATCCCAAATATATGTTAGATTAAATTTTTAAGGTTAGTATTCAATTCATCTGACATTTCAAATTACTAAAGTTAACTTTTTAGATTTAATGTATTTTAATTTTGAATTATTTTATCATTGTGTATATTTTTGTTTGAAATTCTTATTATTACTAACAATATTGATTTAGGTTAGTGGTACCATATGATATTTCACCTTCACATGGTTGGTGTTGTAAGTAGAGAATATTATCTTCTTGAAACAAAGAAAATCCTAAAAAATAATGCATGTTGAACAGATAATTTTCCACCTCATCTCTAGTGGTAGAGAATCCTATGTGTGGGATTAGAGGACTCAACCGTATACATATAGAAGCTTATGATTTACCTATACCCATCTAAACATGTCTATGAATATGAATTGTTTATTGAGTTAGAGAGTCAAAATATATGCCTCTCATTGACCAATTTTTGGTCCCTTAAGAGAGATTTAGCTATGAGATAAAACAAATTGATGTGTTTTCCTTGACTTGAGTGAGAAATAATTACCCAGAGGGGTTCTTATAAGGCTCTCCTATGTAACTATAGGAGATAATGATTCTTCTCTACCCCTCATTATTCTCCTATAATTCTTGCCCAATGTTCTATTTCTACACTCTAGGACAAGAAGATTTTCTTAAGGGATACATTCAACTACCTACAAAATTTAAAATCAAGGGTTGATGGAGATAAAATTGGTGGGGGACATTATATAATTTATAGTCCCATATAAATGTGTCAACGAATATGGTTCATATGTGTCAGTAAAGATAATTCATTAATTGGGCTAGCGAGTAAAATGATATGCCTCCCACCAACCAAATTTTGGTCCCATAAGAGAGATTTAGATATAAAAGAAAACTCATTTATATGTATCCCTTGTCCTATGTGGGAGATAATCCTTTAGGGGGTGATCATAAAACTCACTACTTTAATTGTAGGATCTAACAGTTCATATCTACCCCTCATAATTATCCTACAACACTTTCCTAGAGTTCACTCTGGTTCTACACTCAGGGACAAGAATATTGTCTTAAGGGATGTATTTGTCCACTATAAATTTCAACCCTAGGCCCTGATAAAGAGTATATGGGGGTTATTCTAGTATTTATACATCCATTCATATGCATCTATGTAGATGGTTCATCAATTGGGATAGTGAGTCAAAATATACACCTCCCACTAACCTACTTTTGGTCCTTGAAGAGAGTTTTGGCTATGAGAGAAAAATCATTATCATGTATCCCTCATATAAAGTGGAAGATGATTCTCCAAGGGATGCTCAAAGAAATCACTCATGTAACTATATGAGTAGATGGTTTACCTTTACCCCTCATGGTTCTCTTGTAACACTCACCTAAAGTTCACTCTATTTATACATAAGGGATGAGAAGATTTTCTTAAAGGATGCATCTAGTCTCCTATAAATTTTCATCCTAGGTCTTGAAAAAGAGTAGATGTTGGATGTTACAATGTTTATACACATATCTAGACACATCTATGTAGAAAATTCATCAATTGGGATATCAAGTAAAAATATATGCCTACCATTGATAAAAGTTTGGTCCCTTAAGAGAGATTTGGCTTAAAAATAAAAAAAACATTTCTATGTCTCTCTCATTAAAAGTGGTATATAATAAATGGGTACTTAGATGAATATCACATACAATTATAGGATTTTATGATTTATCTCTTCCCCTCATAGTTTTATTGTAACACTCATTTGAAAATTTCTCTATCTATACACTCTAGGCTAAGAAGATTCTCTTAAGGGAGGTGTCCAACTACTTATAAATTTTGACCCCAAAGTTTGAAGTAGAGTGGAGGGAGGCCATTATAGTTTTTATACACCCATTTAGACATGTCCAAAAATATGGTTTGTTGAGTAGGCTAACAAGTCAAAAGATATGCCTCCTAGTGACTAACATTTTCTCCCTTATAAAGGATTTGGATGTGAGAAAAACTCATATTTATGTCTCCCTCATCTTAAATGGGAGATAATAATTTATGAGTTCCTCATAGGACTCACTTATGAAATTTTATGACTGACAATTCATCTTTATACCTCATAGTTCTCTAGCAACACTCATCTAAAGTTTATTTTATTTCTACACTCTAGGATGATAAGATTCTCTTAAGGGATGCATTTGAATGCCTAAAATTTTTGACCTTGGGATTGATATAGAGTGGATAGGGGATATTAAAATATTTATACACCCATCTAGATGCATCTATCTATATGGTTTGTTGATTAGTCTAGTGAGTCAAAATATATGCCTCCCACTAACCAATATTTGGTCCCTTAAGAGATATTTCATTGAAAGATAAATCTCATTTCAATGTTTCCCTCATCTTTATTAGGAGAGAATTATCTTGGGGGGTTATCAAGGTAATTTCCCATGCAACTTTAGGATCTGATGAATCATATATACCCTCATTATTCTACTTCAATGCTTGCTTAAAATTTTCTCCATTTTTACACTCAAGTACAAGAATATTATCTTAAGGGATGCATTTGACCACATAAAATATTCTACCCTAAGGCCTAATCGAGAGTAGATAGGGGTTAATTTATAATTTTTACACTAATCTAGATGTGTCTATGGAAATAATTATTTGATTGGGCTAGTGAGTCAAAAGATAAACCTTCCATTGACCAAATTTTGGTCCCTTGAGAGAGATTTGGATACAATAAAAAACTAATTTCCATGTGTCCCTCATAATTAGTGGTAGATAATCATCCATGGGGTGATCATAGTAATAACCCATGAAATTTTAGGGGCCAAAAATTCATCTTTACCCCTCACAAGTCTCTTATAATTCTCACTCAAAGTTCACTCTATTTGTAAACCTAGGGATGATAAGATTGTCTTAAGGGATTCATATGATCACATAAAAATTTTAACACTAGGGCCCAACATAGAGTGGATAGTTATATTATAGTGTTTATACACCCATCTAAATGAATCTATATAGATGATTTATCTATTGGGATAGTGAGTTAAAATATATGACTTACACTAACCAACTTTTACTCTCTTAAGAGAGATTTGGATATGAGAGAAAACTCATTTAAATGTCTCCCTTATCTTGAGTGAGATATAATCCTATGTGGGTGATCATACAACTCACCTTTACAGCTATAGGAGCTTACAATTCATATCTACCCTCACCGTTCTCTTATAATGATCTCCCAAAGCTTGCTCTATTTTTGCATTCAAGGATGAGAATATTATCTTAAGGGATGCATCTAAACACCTATAAATTTTGACTTGAAGGATTGATAGAGACTAGATAGGTGATATTAAAGCATTTATAGGCCCATCCAGACATTTTTATGAATATGGCTCATCAATTAGACTAGTTATGTAAAATATATGCTTACTATTGACCAAATTTTAGTCCCTTAAGAGAGATTTGGATATAAAATAAAACTCATAGTCATGTCTCCCTCATCTCAAGTGGGAAATAATCCTCTAAAGGGTGATCAAAGGACTCACCCATGCAAATTTAGGCATTGGAGGTTTGTCTCTACCCCTCATGGTTCTCCAATTCTCACCCAAAGTTTTCTCTATTTCCACACTCAGGGATGAGAAGATTATCTTAAAGGATGCATCTGGTAGCTTGCAAATTTCAACCCTAAGGCCAAAATAAAAGTGGAAGGGGGACATTCCAATTTTATGGGCCCATATTGATATGTTCAAGAAAATGGTTTGTTAATTGGGATAGTGAGTCAATAGATGCACCTCCCATTGACCAACATCTAGTCCATTAAGAGAGATTTGGTTACGAGATAAACCTCATTTCTATGTATCCCTAATTTTTATTTTTAGAGAATAATCTTGGAGGTGCTCATAGGACTATCCCATTAAACTATAGGATCTGATTGTTCATATCTACCCCTCATGGTTCTCTTGAAATGCTTGCTTGAAGTTCGATTTATTTCTACACTTGTGGATGAAAAACTTATCTTCAAAGATGTGTTTGACTATCTAAATTTTTTAACCCTAGTTCTTAATAAAGAGTATATGGGGAAAATTCTTATGTTTATACACCCATCCATGCATGTCCATGTGGATGGTTCATTGATTAGGATAATGAGTTAAAATATACATAACCCATTGGCTAATGTTCAGTCCCTTAAGAGACATTTGGCTAGGAGACAAAACACACTACCATGTCTCCCTTATCATGATTAACATGAAATCCTCTATGGGGTGTTCATATGAATCAATCATGTAACTATAAGAGATAACATATTATCTCTACCCCTTAATCTCTCTTATAATGCATGCCCAAGTCAATTAGAGAAAAAAGTAAGTTGGTATGGAGAGAGTTACAACTATAGGAAAGCACAATAACATCAATTTCAATTTATCTTGGAGTGAGAGGGAAAGAGATAAAATCAAAATATATGCACAAATAGAGAAAATTAAAAGATATGATTCCTCTACTTTAGGTACATACATATACATTCAATGATATTTTCCTCCAATATTCATTGACACATGTGCTCTTAGGGATTTTATTTTACCCTCATTGTTATTTGGATTAGATTTTTTTATTTCACATTGCCAAGAAATATGAATATAATTTAAACAAACTAAGGATCCTTCAATATTTCATCGAGAATGATTCATAAATGAGGGAAAATATAATCATAACATTTTATGCAATGGGATAATGTTTATAAAGATCATCAGCAATGCCATATAAGTTTTTAATACACATGAAGGTGAAATAATTGATAATTTATCTAGCTTAATCCTATTTTATGTCAGATAAAAATGTGATATGGTGGAGGATGACCCCAAGGTTGTGCACAATAAGATACAATCCTTGGTTTTTTACTATGTATGGTACCACATAGAAGGAAAACACATATAACATAAGGTACTTACACTAAATAAGTTTGTGTTCATGACAAGGTCAGTCATAATGACTCATAAATAAGTCATTGACAAAGAGGAGATCCATAAAAGATTGGAATGTGGAGATTCATAAGATATAATCAATTAATATGATATATCCTCTTAGAGGTGCACATTGATATAACAAGGAAATAATATATAATAATTTACAATGTATCTAACTAGAAACATGCTATAATGCAAGGAAAGTGGATAGATATTTATATAAACATGACCTCCACTCCCCCCCCCCCGCCCCACTGCCTTTCGGAGGGATATTTTCATAGTTGAGTTGTTAATTGAAATTTTTGAGATAGAGCTCTCAATAAAGGAAGATGATAGTTGGTTATCATTTATTAATAAAGGTTTTCATAATGCAAAGTGTAATATTTATATGCACATGTTATGAATAAATGAGATATCTATAATTGTGATGAATCTAACTTTATGTTATGAGTTGATATGTCTTCTTTTTAATTATGTGTGTCAAGGTTTGAATCTTATTGAATGCCATAATTTATTTTTAGAGTTAATAACTTAATAATGATCTTAATTTTTCTTCTTATAATAAGGGACAAGGTGATGTCTCTTTCACCTTGGGTGATTGTTTAAGCTTCATTTTTAAGTGATATATCAGCATGATGAGTATTCTATTTGTTGAAACTTCTATGATTATTATGTGATCTATTGATTGTATGAATAGAAAATTTCATAATTAAAATTTATTCCAATGATATAAAAATAAAAATGTCTTTGTACTTTATTTATTTGGTTCCCTCTTCCTAATACTTTCTATTGCTAATGGTCATTTTCTTCAATCCCATTGACCTAATTTTGGTCATTTTTGGAAATCAGTATAATTTATTTATTTCTTCAATGAAATATAATATAATTATAAGAAACCATCACACATATCAATAATCATAACATACATATGTGCACAACAAAATAACTTCATTATTTTCATTATAACATCATTACATCAATTTTATGAAAGCTAAATATTTTAAGTATCCATTCATTGACACAACCATGCTTTTAAACATATTCATTTATCAATAATCTTGATAAGGATAACATGCATGTAACAAAATCAATAAAAATAAATAGATACATATGAGAAGTAAATATGTATACACAAAGCATAACATTGTATGATTCACATAGATATGTCAAATAGTATGTATATGTATCCAAATTATGTCATAATGACATAAAAAATAGGATATATTGGGATAAAATTTATACCATAATATACATATACAAAAATTCTCATATAGGCATACAATGTCGGCCATATTGGCATACAAAATAGACTATACCCAGAACTACCCCTAGCATAAAAACTAGCTATTATGCTAATCACTTCCTCCAAATAAATTACACCTCATCACCATTGATGTAGAATCAAGGGTGTTTCATGACTCATTATGGGGATAAAATATCCTCTCAGCATGTCAAGGACCTATTATCACATAATTTTTCACCCTTGGAGGGGTAGTTCGGGCCGTCTTCAAATTGAGTAAAACATTGGATTAATGCTAGGCATATGGGTTGCCTATAATAGAGGTAAACCTCTATATTAAAGGGATAACTCCCTAGATTTGTCTTTGATAGCTTATCACCTACACTACTTGATTTTTTTAGATGAAAAGATATAGAAATAATATGTAAGTAAACTAATTCTAATGAGGTGATGCACCAAATTTATCTCCACTAGACTACCATTAACTTGCACTATGAAATATGACTCACAAGACTACATTCTAGATTTCTCTAACATAAGTGTTTTAAAAATGAAGGTTATATGCATTTTAATTTTCAAGGTGAATGAAAAATAGGTCTAATTTTAGACACTAATTCTATTCCTTACACTTAGATATAGACAAGGACATTAACTAAACTTCATGTGACCTATTAGAGAGTAGGCTACTTGCACAAAACATGAAAGAGTAAATTGAATACAAGGATAGATGATTATCACTTGTCATTCAACTATGAAATACTTCACACACTTATAAAATAAGTTATGAACTAAAAACTATATTAAAAATATTTATTCAAAGTAAAATATAGTATTTAAACTAGTAGGTCTTCACCATACCAAGTGTGGATCTTAAAAAAATAGCCAAAAGTTGTTGTAGAGAGAGAGAGAGAGAGAGAGAGAGAGAGAGAGAGAGAGAGAGAGAGAGAGAGAGAGAGAGAGAGAGAGAGAGAGAGAGAGAGAGAGAGAGAGAGAGAGAGAGAGAGAGAGAGAGGTGGTAAAATAAGATTTAAAAGTGTCCATGAGAGTTAAAACAATAAGTGGAGTTATGATATAGTCCAAATAGACCTATAATTCCATGTGTCTCACTCCTAAATCAGCTTCACCAAGTGGTGTGGGGATTATAAACTTGCCTGGCACCTTGACTAACATCTTGGAAACTACCCTTCTCTACATTAAAAGAATGAAAAATGGAACTTAAAACCATTAATTCAACTTGAAATGATTTTAAAAAACTATATGAACATTTGACATGCCTTAATAAATTCCTTTGGCCTACCATTCTATCATTCAAGTGCATAGGTGTCTTGTAACTCTTCATTTCCTATACCTAGTTTGGTCCAAGTGGCCTAAAAATCAAGTGCATATTATTAAAATCATAAAAAATAATTGAATGGTTTTAAAATATGTTATAAGGTCTGAAACACACCATTTTAGTTCTTAGAACAACTCCTAAGAATTCATTTTTCTCCTTAAGACCTCACTAGGCCTAATTTCCTTGTAGCTCTAAAAACCTATAAACCTCCTTATTGTTAGGTTGTGGAGCTAAAAGCTTCACTATTATGCAAACATGGAGGAGGAGCTGAGTGTCATAGTAACCAGCATCAATCAGGCCAATTGACATTGGTCAGGGGTGGATAGGAAGCTACCGACATCGGTCATGGATTGGCTGACGTCGGTCATCTCCAGACAGACAGTGACCGACGCCAGTCGCCTATGCAGTTCCAAAACTGCTAGTTTCATGAATAGTTTTGTTTAACAAACCGGTTGTTTACATGTAAAGACTAATTTTAGTCTTGGATCTATGGTTCTAATTATTGTAATTAGAAGTCTAATTATTGTTTGTATGGGATCTATTTAAGAGACCCATGGGCTGTATTGTAAAGTGGTAGACTCTCAAGGATTCTTGTAGAATCAGTTCTGTAGAATTAGAGTTCTATCCAAGGGATAATCATAAGGACTTGGTGAGGCAAGGACAAGGGTTCTTCCAGGTGTGTATGATCTAGGTCGATAGGTGTGCAAGGCTAGGTTGATCTATGGTATAGCAAGATCAAGTTAGATCTACATGGTAAGTAAGGTCAGTTGATCTGTAGGTGTGTGTGTGTGTGTGTGCGAGATCTAGGTTTGCAGGTGTGCAAAACTAGGTTGATCTGCAGGTGGCAACAAGATCAGGGAGATCAGTAACACAATACGTAGCAAGATCAGGTGAGATCTACTTGGAGTATGTGGTGTACTCAAACTTGGAGTATGTTGAGTACTTGGTGGACTGGCAGTATTGTTACTGACTAGTGGAGGTGAACAACAACTCTGTGTTTGAGTTGTTTGTTATGACCATAGTTGAGAGAGAGAACTCTTGAGGGAGATTATTATATGCCCTAGAGGTGTAGGAGCCCTAGAGGTGTGGGAAGAAGAGTGTGGCATCTGCTTTATTGTATATTTCCTTCTGGAAGAGTATTAATACAATTGGGTATTGTCTCTCATATTCTGTGTTGTTTCTAAATTCTAGTTACTTATTACTTCTATTTTAATTCCATGTTTAGTTGCTTATACAAGGTAATCAATTGTGCTCCTAATACTGACAGTGGAATCAGAGCTGTTTGTTGTTTTAGATCCTAATAAGTGGTATTAAAACTAGGGTTGCAAGTTCACAGAGCCTGGTTCAGAATAGGTTTGTGTTTGATTACAGGTCACTCTCAAGGGTTTCTGATTGAGTAGGAGTATAGCAATGGTAGAAAGAGAGTACACTAATAATGGAGGAATTCAAAATCAGGGATGATCAATTATGGAATTATGGAAAGAAAGAGCAGGTAAAGAAAGATTACTGGTTGGTTGAAGATCAACATGAAGGAAATGAAGAAGTAGATGTTGTAGGGATTGTTGCATAGGATGCTCTTGTATGTTCCTTGGATAAAGTATAATCTTGGTTTATAGATTCTGTTGCCTCTTTCCATGCAGCCCCAAATAGAGTATTTTTCTATTTTAATGTCCTTAGAGACTTTGGAAAGATTTGTTTAGGGGTTGGTGAGCCTTGTCAAAGTATTGGCAAAGGGGAAGTGCAGCTGAAATTGTAGACGGCCAACACATGGGTGTTGAAGAAGGTCATGTAAGTCCCAGTCTTGAAGATGAGGCTAATTTGTTCAAAAAAGTTGGGTGATGAGAGATGCATAGTAACTCTCACAGCGGATGCACTTGAATTAACATGTGGTAAGAAAGTAGGTACTCTTTATCTACCTACTTGTATTACTGATTCTCCTTCTATTGCAAAGACGTGGCTTTGTAGGCTTGGTCACATGAGTAAGAAGGAGATGCATGTTCTTAAGAGGAAGTTAGATGTCTTTGACAAACTTAAGAACTAGAAAGCCTTGGTTTTCATGGAGGAGATGATGGACAGAGAGCAGCTGAGTGGGCTAAATAACTCTGAGCAGGGTAGTTTGGACAGGGTTTTGATCCAAGGTGAGCTCGTGGGTAAAAATTTATCACTCATAGGAAAACACATTTACCGGCATTGATCAGGTAAAATTGACATCAAATAGGTAGGTACCAATGTCAGTCATGTGCAGACCAGAGTCAGTGGTGTCGGGCAGGTGGCAACTGATGTTGGTCAGGGAACTGATGTCTGTGACCAGGTGGACACCGATGTCGATTAGGGAATCGATGTCGATGATTAGGAGGATTTGACATCAGTCGGGTGCAGACCAAGGTCGGTCAGGAAATGGATTTTGGGTAGATAGCAAGCTGTCAAGGAGTCTCAAATGCCCATATGGAGGACTAAAAGGGTAAGTAAGCCTCAAATTCATTATTCCCCCTTCTTTATACTTGTTTCTCACTGTAGAGTAGGTAAGATCTAGGAAATAGTGGGAGCATGGCATGAATGAAGAATTTGATTCCTTGGATGAGAACCAAATGGGAGATTTGATAGAGTTGCCAGCCGGTATGAAAGCACTAAAAGATGAATGGATTATTTGGTTAAAGAAGAGAGAGAATGGACACGTGAGATAGAAGGCCAAGTCATATGGTCTTGAGGAAGCTCTAGGATAGTGGTACAAGTTTGACAGGTGTATGACAAAGCATGACTTTAGTTAATGTCAATGTAACCATTGTGTTTACTTTACCAAGTTGGATGATGATTGCAACATTATTCTGTTACTGTATGTGGATGATATGCTTGTTGTAGGTTCATACATGTAGGGATTTGCTGAGCTAAGGGTAAAATTAGTTCAGTGGTGTGCTAGGAAGGATTTAGGAGGAGCGTAATTCTTTGGCATGGGTATTCCTAGGGACAGGGAAGATCATAGGTTGATTTTGTCTTAGGATGATTATGCAAATAAGGTAGTGGCGTTGTTCGTTATGCAGGATGCAAAACCAATTAACACACCTATGGATGGATAATTCATAAAATAGTGTCCCAATTCACATGATGAGGTTAAGTACATGTGTACTAGGCCTGATATTGCCCCAGTAGTGGGTGTTGTCAGCAAGTTTGGAGCCAATCCAGGAAAGAAGCACTGGAATGTAGTTCAATGGATTCTCAAGTATCTGAGAGGGACCAATAGTAGGGATTCATGTTATGCAGGGTCAGGGACTTCTCTACATGTGGATGTAGATTCAAATATGGCAAGTTACTTGGATGACAGGAGGAGCACCATAGGTTTTGTGGTGGTTGGTCCTTCAAGATTGAGCTTGAAGAGGGATACAAGCTAGGAAACAAATTAGATGATGTACAGGTATAGGTATAGGTGCAACTATTTATCTCCAAGTGGGAGATTGTTAGGTTGTGGAGCTAAAAGCTTCACTATTATACAAACATGGAGGAGGAGCTAAGTGTCACAGTAACCAACATCGGTCAGGCCAATCGACATTGGTCAGGGGTGGACAGGAAGCTGTCGACATTGGTCATGGATCAGCTGATGTTGGTCATCTCCAGATAGACAGTGATTGATGTCGATCACCTGTGTGGTTCCAGAACTACTAGTTTCATGAACAATTTGTTTAACAAACTAGTTGTTTGCATGTAAAGACTAATTTTAGTCCTTGGAGCTGCGATTCTAATTATTGTAATTAGAAGTCTAATTATTATTTGTATGGGATCTATTTAAGAGACCCATGGGCTATATTGTAAAGTGGTAGACTCTCAAGTATTCTTGTAGAATCAATTCTATAAAATTAGAGTTTTATCCAAGGGAGAATCATAAGGACTTGGTGAGGCAAGGACAAGGGTTCTTCTGGGTGTGTATGGTCTAGGTTGGCAGGTGTGTAAGGCCAGGTTGATCTGTGGTATAACAAGATCAGGTTAGATCTACATGGTAAGTAAGGTCAATTGATCTGCAAGTGTGTGTGTGAGATCTAGGTTTATAGGTGTGCAAAACTAGGTTGATTTGTAGGTGGCAGCAAGATCAGGGAGATCAGCAACATAATAGGTAGCAAGATCATGTGAGATCTACTTGGAGTACTTGGTGGACTGGTAGTATTGTTACTAACTAGTGGAGGTGAACAACAACTCTATGTTTGAGTTGTTTGTTGTGACTGTAGTTGAGAGAGAGAACTCTTGAGGGAGATTATTGTATGCCCTAGAGGTGTGGGGAGCCCTAGAAGTGTGGTAAGAAGAGTGTTGCATCTTCTTTATTGTATATTTCCTTCTGGAAGAGTATTAATACAATTGGGTATTGTCTCTCATATTCTGTTCTATTTTTGAATTCTAGTTACTTATTACTTCTGGTTTAATTCTGTGTTTAGTTACTTATACAAGATAATCAATTGTGTTCCTAGTCCTTATAGTGGAATCAAAGCTATTTGTTGTTCTATATCCTGACACTTATTTATTATTTATATAGATGATATTGATAAAATGAGGGAATATTATATGAATTATTATGACCTTAAATATCCATACCAAATTTCATCTTCAAACTCTGAGCGGAAAGCCCATTTTTCTTCCTTCTCTCCCTCTTAAATTAGGCCTCAATTCAGCCTCCTTGCTTTGGACCTTATTTTCTTGCTTTAGACTTATTATGCACATGTAAAATCACCACAAATTATGTGATTCAATTTCCTTAGGCCATCACCAAACTTCATGCTATTTTTTGGGTCTCGAGATCTTGTGGAATTATGCAAACCAAGAGATGGCCTTACCACCTAGTCTCATTTTGAGCCTATTTGAGACTACCTTAAAAAATGGGACTAGTTTGATCACCTAAAAAATATCTTGTGAGATTATTTTGACTTTAATGTCTATGAAAACTCCTAAATGACCTCATCTTATTATTGGGAAGCTTTACCCTTCTCATAACTCTTATAAAACACCAAAAACATGTAAAAATAGAGCATTTATGTAAATACATACAAGTGAATTCATCATAAAAGTAAATTTAGGTAACATAATTGGAGTCATAAACAACATACAATAGTTTTCAAGAAAAAACTATGTTTTTAGATGTGCATTATAAGTCTTTTTTCCATGACTGGTCAATATCAAGGTTTAAGACTTGTTTGGGGTATTAATGATTATTCATAAAGAAAAAAATCATTAAATGACCTCCTTGCACTTGTAAAAACTTATTGATAGACCCTATAAAATATCCCAAATGGATTAGACTCCCATTATAGGTTTGAGCAATGGTATGAGCATCTTAAGTTTCTCTTTGGTGGTCTACTTAGTGTTTCTTGAGCGTGAGATAGGTCTACTTTGAGTTTTGGGTCTCAAAAATTCATTCTATTATTGGTAAGAGTTAAAAAATATTTTAAACATCCCTCTCCATGATTATACATGCTCTATAAGTTTTGATGATTCCTCTATATGCTTAGGGTACACTAGTCATAGTACTTAGGGTTTATAGCTTGTCACCTTATTGATAGCCCTCAAGGGCATTTGGATGGAAATTGAGATGGGTTTCCACCTAAGAGTTTATGGATACATATTATATGAATTTTCACCACATCCAAGACTATTCATGAGTTTTAGGAATGCCTTTTTCATGCTTTGAGCCAACAAAGCTCTCTTAGTCTCATGACTACCCTTTGCCCAATGAGTGAGTAGAGTCTAAGATAAAACAGTGAGTGCTTCCACTATTTTTATAACTTCAAGGAGACCATGAATGTATTTTATAACTCATAAAATAATTTTTTACGAAATTTGAAATCATTATTATGTGTATAGGATCCTCAAAACTCAATTTTACTCAAGGCTGGTTGTATGCCTAATTGTGTGTGAGTTGACTATGTGTAGGTTTTAGAAACTCAAACTTGATTAGTCTTATCTAGTTATTTATTTGTTTCAAAACTCCTATTTGACTTGTTTATCTACTTTAGGTATACCTTAGAGTCCCTCACTCCATGCTTTGCTTCTCATTTAGGCTTAGGATTATCTTATCTCAATGATGCAGCTTGTAGGTGTCTTATTAAGACTACTTGACTGTATCTATTTTTTAGAACTCACCACTTCTAATAACTAGCCTTATTTTGGTTCTTAAGCATACTTAAAGTTTCCATGTTTAGGATATAACATACCTTTCAATCATCTCTGCTAAATTTTCTCAACTTGAAAATAGGCCAACACCTCTCTCTAAGTAGGCCTATAGGTGATTTGAGAGGGCCTTGACTGTCATGCTTGGGTTTGGAACCTTACCTTCATAACATAAATGTTTTTCTCC